>VZTJ01000675.1:173579-200629 GCA_013397795.1 Orthonyx spaldingii
GAACGGCCCCGCGCCCGCGGCTCCCGCCCCTTCCGGCAGCGCCCGCCCGCCGCCGCTTCCGCACCGCGACCCCGCCCCGCTGATCCCGCCCCGCATGTCCCTGCCCCGCCCGCCGCGCTGATCCCGCCCGCCGCGCTGATCCCGCTCCGGGGACGCCGCGACGGGGCAGGCACTGTGCGGAGGGGTTACAGCCGGAGCGGCGCCGTGTCCCGGCCCTGCAAACGGGGCTCCCCGCCGATATCAAGCAGCCCGCCCCGGGGGCTCGGGCGCCAACGGGAAACGCGGGTCGGCATGGCACAGAGGGGACTCTCCTCACCCTGACATAACCTTTGTGCATCTCCACACAGCCCGAAAAGGGGACTGTAGGAAACGCTCGTCTTCCCACAACGTCACTACAGGAAGTGTCCGGTTGCCATTGGCTACCATAAACTGGAGAAGGTAGGAAAGCCACCCGGGACGCAACGGCAAAAATTGACCTGCATAACCTGCAGCAACCAGATGAGAACACCAAGGCGTATCTTACTAGCAAATGTCTGTTTTCTGAGGTCATAAGTTTTACTTTAATTAACTTACACTATGAACTTGGCCAGTGAATTTCAATCTCCAGGAGGAAATCTTTACTTGTTAGTTTGTCCCTTCCAGAATCCACCGCAGTTGCATTTACCTTTGTCATGGAGAAGTGCAACATTCACCATCACTGACCTAGAAACTAAACTAACTAAACCAAACTCAAAAAGTACATGGTGCTAAATTCTCCAAGCGTCTTTAGCAACAGAGACCACGTTTGGAAAACAGGGAGAGGATGCTCTGTGCTGTAAGATCAAAGCACAGGAATGGGAGAACAAGCATGGCATTCTTGCATCCAACTTCTTTCCTGCTCAGGAATGAACAAAACTGTGCTAAGTCGCATCCCCCTTCACAGATAGCAAAACTGCAAATTGCCAAAGGCATTATGGCTCAGGCATGTAGCTGGTCTCTTTGACCTAGGATCCCTACAAAAGGAAAAGGGATATGGCACCGATTTAGTGAAAGGAAATGTTTCAATAATGCTGGGTAATAATGACTTCACATGGTTGTAGTCCAGAGAGCAAATGATGTGTGAAGCATTACCCTCTGCAGACTTTAAGACGTACATACAACATAAAATGCCATATAAAGGGAACACAGGGATAAATAAAGCCCACAAGCTCACACATCCCTGCATCTGCAGACTAAGATAAACATAACCTTCCCTAGGTCTTATGATCCTGACTCACTTTGTGCCTATCAAGCCTCTTGGATTTCTTAACCATGCCATGTGATCTCTTACTCAGTCCCTCCTTCGGGGTTCCTAGCAGGCACATCTTGTCACCCTAACAAAAAGCTGGTCAACATTATCTTCTTCACTGTTTCCAGTTTGCTGTATGGCATGCACATATATGCTACAATTCCAACAGCTACATCTCACAAATAAACAAACAAATCCATACAGACCTAATCAGGCACAAGAACTCTAAAATACTCCTGTCAGATATTTACTTCTTCTTATTACAAACAGCTTCTTAAAGAAGTCTTGCAGATCTCAGACCTAGGAGTAGATATTTTCCCCCTCCAGCTCACCAAGTCTTCAGAACAGTTTGCAAGGTTTGTTTTTGAAAGAATGGGTATAAATTTGAGTTGTCTTCCCTAACTACATAATTAAAGGTAACAACCTGCAGGATTTCTGGTTTCAAGCATTCCAGCAAGCTAGCTCGCTGAAGCCTTCCTGAGTTTTTCCAAGTCATGGAACGAACATGTGTTTAGGAGCAAAATCCGGTTTCAGAAGAGGCAAAGATCCCTCAGGAGAACCAATATACCTGACCAAACATGCTATTGAGGGAGAGGCCACTTTGCTGCAACACTGCACAGATGCCCTATGCTCCTCACTCACATCTCATCCACTGCCAACTCTCCTGCAATGACAATGCCACAGCCCACACAATTCTGTGGGAGCTGGGCTCTCACACTTCTCCCAAAGACTGCAAACAATCCCCAGCACACACCTGCTGTAGGCTTGGGAGCAGATGCTACTTTCCAACAATACAGAAACTCTGCTAAACAAGTGGGAAAAAAAAATTGGTGAGGGGTCAGCAAGTTCCCTATAGAATTCTGGACAACTTTAAATACTGCTGGAAATGAGTGCAAGAATGGAAAGGGAAAAGGCTGAGAGGATTGCCTAAGACCACTATAGTCAGAGGCTGAAAGCACCACACTGCTACTACAATTATTTCAGTTTTTAAATTATTAATTAAACTAGGAATACAGTTAGGGAAACTTTTACTTTTTTTCAGAAATTTATTATTTGCCTTATCTCCATTAGCTTTTCAAATGACAGACTTCCACTTGATTTTCAATCTTGGAAAAAAAAAAAAGAACTGTTTGGAATAACTGCATTAAATATACCACAGACAAGAGCTAAAATCAGGCAGCTTTGTGAAATAAGACTTTCTCATGTGAGAGAACAGGGAGTAAGAAAGTGGAAGGACACAATGTAAGCCTTTCTACTCTTTGCCTAACCTTTATTAAATAGTACATACAAACTTTTGTGCTTCCGGTAGAGAATATTTTTACCTATTTGTTTCAAAAAACCCAAACAACCCAAAACAACAGGATTTTTTTTTAAATGAAAACAAAAAAAAGCCCAAAAAAACCCCCCATTAAATAGCAAGCTCTGTGTAGCTTTATTTCACAAAATTTCCTCTCCCCAAAAGGACATGGAGGTAATATTTTTTTTTTCATCTATAGCAATTAAGCATAGCAAATTAGAAGTTTTTTCTAATTAAAGATTCTATCTGTGGCCTAACAAGGATGGCAGAAGAGCTCCAGCAACTCTTGCAGAAGCAGTGAGGTGCTGTAGCCACAGCTTTTTTCTCTGCCCATCTGCTGCCTCCACAGCACAGCTAGCAGAAGATACTATGTCCTTGTGCCTCAGCTACTGTAAAGTGCCATGTTTCAGCTTCAACTGCTGACAAAGAGGAGCTACAGCTAAGCTACCAGACCTTACAGTGGAATGAATGAAGTACAGGCACATGTTCACTTCTGCTGCCATAGCTATGAGAGAAGAACCAGAAAAGCTGATGCTCTATGCTGTTGTAGCAGCACCCACATCTGCTTCCTAGATATCCAGCTGCTGCTGCCTCCTAATCATCAGTTTTAAAGGTTATGAACCCAAATTAGAGCTTTTGTCATACAGTTCACAGCAGGTTTCCATGAGGAAATTATTGCAACTTTAGCTGTTGCAACCAAGCAAAAAAACAGAACATTGTCCAAAAGCTCATTTTCATTTCAAAAGGAGAAACAAAATGCAGTTATATAGAACAGAAACCTGCAACTTTGAAACACAGTGATGTCAGAGTACCTCTTGGCCACAGGGACCAGCTGGGACAGGAAAGCCCATCATCAAATCACTTACATGGGAAGCAATTCTAAACAGACACTGGGAACAGAACTATCCCAGCACTGTGGACTCCCCATAAATCCTCTTTCAAGTAAGGTAGGCAGTGCTTGCACCCCTAGAAAGCAATGCCATCTTCTCATAGAGGAGTGCCAACTTCTTAGTGGGAGATGTTACACGTAAAGGGAGAAGAGTTCTGCTGAAACACCCAATTAATATCTGCTTAACATGTGCAGTCAAGTACTCGTGGAGCACTGCAGGAGTGGTTCTGGTGATGTTTGTTTTTGTTGTTTTATTTGTTGGGGCATTTTTTTTTAATTAAATCATGCAACACATGAAAGGTAAGGGCAAATCATTTTTCCAGGCATCCACCACATTGCCGGCAATGAGATGTGCCACAACAGCGAGTGTTAGCTCTAGGCAGCTGTTACCTACAGGTCAATGGCATTTAAAATAGAAAATCTTTCATACACAGTGTTATGAATAAAATTGCACTTGATTTTGTTAAAAACTCATATCACTGTAACTTTTCCAAATATTTCCTTTCTGGCATCTTAATTTTCTTCATTGACAGGAGCTTCTCTCTAAAACTCTCTCATGCATTGGACACATGACATACAACAGCAGTTGTATCTACCAGAAAATGGGTCTGTTGTTTCTTCGGTGCTTATTTCTATCTGTCCCCACCCTCCCCCCAAAAAGGTACAGGCAGTTCACCTCTAAGTGTCAATTGTAACATTGAAATATAAACTCCTCAAGCAGACATTAGGAATTTTAGTTTCACAGATTAAATATTTGAAAAGTTACAGAAGGTGCTGGAATAGTACACATGTAAGTTGCTTAAAAATCCAAACTTGCAGCAACTTTAAATTCAAATTTCCAAAAGGTTTATAATGTCCTTGTGAACTTCTTCCACAGCAAGACACCCTCCATGACATTAAAGCATCAAACTTTCAAGGCTGAGATCAAGAGACAAATCAGCAGGATGCACTTGCTCCACCAAGCAACTTTAAAAGAGGTGTTGCCACTTCCAAGAGCAAAAAGCTACTCCTTCATTCCATTTTGGACCTTTCGAAGTGGGTAATCATTCTTTCCTGGAAAATAAAATACCATGTCTTGTCATTTTCCCCAGTAGGTTTACATTATTCAGAATATGCACATTCACAACAAATGACACTCATACGCATTTTAAGTCACGAGTCCAACTTACACAGCAGATACACCACTTATTTTAGAATACATATTTAGACTACATTTGTATTCAAAGAAGTTGTATCATGGTTGTTCCCACTATCCCTCCCCTCTTGTAGCATTTCACTGTTGCACTGACATGATCAGAGTTCGATTCTAATAAGCCAAGACCTCATCAGCTGACTCATGACTCCTCTGGCATGTCAGAAGACTAATTTGAACTGAACATTTCTTTACTGACCTCATCTGAATCCAGAAGAGCTGGAAGAGCACTGCAGTAGGGGGGAAAAAAAGAGTTATAATAATCAGAGCACATAAGAGCATACTGACAACCATTTTCAACCTTATGTTGCTTTTTAGGGCACAGAAAAGAAACTATGAAGACCAACCTTTCAATTTAACAGAAATTAGAGAAAGACACAAAAAAGAAAGAGCCAAGGAGTATCCTAAATGACCTTCAGTTTCAAAATTCTTTTTTATTACACTTCTCATTACCAACTGAGCAATTTCCAAGTTGCCATGAAATAAGCTGCGTCATTTATAATGGAACACTGCTGAACTGCACTGAAGACATTTACAATATGGAACTGATGCCTTTTTCTGGTCTTGGGAATGAAAAACCAGACACGGTAAAAGGGTTGGGGGTTAATTACTTCAGTATTTACATGCTGTAAAAACATGTCCCAGAAGTTCCATTGGTACTTCAGCCTTTCCAGCTACAAAGTATCTCACATCTACTGGGATCTTGGCTCTTCACAACTCTGAACACGCTCTCAGACTCACGAACAGAAAAACCTGCAGCAGATTACCTCAAAGTGCCCTTTCCTAGCTTACACCAGTCTTGTCCTTTTATTCTTACGGAACCCTATCAGTCTTCAAAAAATAAGCGTTAGAATTGGGAAAACCAAATTCAATTGAGAAAATGCACTTTTTTTTCCCTTTTAAAACTTCACCTGATTTCCTGCCTTTACCTAAGTTCAAGCAAAGTTTTGTACTGCAATCCAGATCCTCTGCCAAAATTACCTGTTCAAATTTGTGAATACAATCGATGAAAAATGTAGACATGGACACTGACACTTCTAGCATTTAAAAGTTATTAAAAGCAGAAGAGATATAGACAGTGTACACAGCTGACTATATTACCACAAGCACAAAAATGACAACAGATGTTCCAAATAAAGCTGAAAACTGGATTACATTATTCTGTGGTTTACATTCAGCAAGATACCCAAAAGTCTTTTCAGAGCATTAGAATGAGGGTTTGTTTGTTTTCTGGATTTATTTATACTGTTTTACCTTTAGTGAAGTGCAAACCAGTCTACGGTTTCACATTCCAAGAGACTGTTCCTTGGTCAGCCTGTGTTCAAGCCCAGCAGGCTGCACACAGCCAAGTGTAATCACACTCGGGGGTCAGGGGCCAGTGCCAGGCTGAACTCAGCCTCTGCCCACAGAAGGGCAGCATACAAGTTACAAGGCATTCTAATGCATTTCTGTGGCAAGGAACCTGCCTTGATTGTGACTACAAAAATACTCACACATCTGTCACTGATGAAGGAACGTTCTCCTCTACCCACTTCAGATCATCCTCTTGCTACAAGTATAGAAATTAAACAGAAAACAAAATTCAGTTTTCCCACAATGCTGTCACATGCAAGGCTTGTTCTTCTCAACCTACTTGGCAAAAATCAATGTATTTAGAGTCTCAGTTAAAAAACTGAAAACAAACGAACACAAAAAAAACCCACTTTAATTTGATTTCTGGATTAGAGAAAACACATTCCAAGGAAAAAAAAAAAAAGAGTAAAGAAAAGCCCACCCACTTGCTGTAAACTCTGTAACAGTCCTCACCACCAGCCCCCCTCCCAGAACAGAAAAGTTTGATTTTCATGTTATCTATCCTCAGGTAAGTAGTATACAGCTGCAATCAACCTTTGAGAAAAACAATGTTAATGATAAAAATATGATTGCTATGATAATGAATTCCCTACAGGTTCTTTCCACTTTTAAATTTATGCATGAATTTTAGGAAAAGATTCCAAGATATATTTTCGGCCTCCTAGATGAATGTGGAGACATCTTGCTTATAAGCCAAATCGAAAAAAATTGCATGTTCTCTCAAAGTATTTAGGTAGGTACATAAAAATATACACACCACCCCATTCATGTAATGAATCACAAATCTCAAAACCTGAGGGCAATTTATTTAAAATATGGTTCAGCCTCCCTCTCCAACTGACAAACGTGTTAAATTAATGTATTAATCACTATCAGAATATTGTACTATACAATTCTATCGATACTGAATTGCAGAAACATTCCTACAGAACAGACTGAATTCTTAAGTTCACACTGTACTTGCAGGAAATCTGATGAAAACCCTGTATTAATTTTCTTTTCAGAAGTACTGTGTTAACTTATGATACTTTGACTCACTCACACTCTGAAACAAAGAAAAAAGCTCCCATTTATTAGCTCAAAACTTGGAATATTTGTGTGCTGCTAATGGCAGTAAACAAAGAAGAGATTAATCTATATTCTTCAAGGTACAGAGGTCATACTCACAACTTTGTTTGCTTTTACATTCCCATTTGGTTCTTGCTTTGTACTTCTCATTTTCATTCCCTCTGAAGCCAAAAGAAGAAAAAAGATTGGGATAACTGAATTATAATTGTTCATAGACTGTAAGTGAAGGTATTGAGTGTTCATTCAGGATATTTCATCAGATTCAAACAGATTTAGACAAGCTAATGATTTAGACTGCTTTCCCTTTGAAAGGCTTGTAGTACTTTTTCCTGACAGCTGGAGTACATAGTTTTTCCTGAATTTTATGATTTTACCTAGGAAATATAAATTTCTAGTCCTTTTATTTAAGCCAGACATCAGCAGCATAGAACTCATAGTTCCCAGAGAGGCTGTGGAATCTCCATCCTAGAAGACACTCAAAAGCCATCTGGACATGGTCCGGAGTAGTGTGTTCTGGGTGACTCTGCTTGAGCAGGGGGCTTGGACAGGATGACATCTAGAGGTCCCTTCCAGCCTTGTCAACCATTCTGAGACACAAGGAACTCCCAAAGTTTATTTTATCTACTGACTGCTGACCAGCCACTTGGTCGACTTAAAAGCTGAGAAGCAATGTGCATCTCCCAGCCTGGCACACAGATAGCACTGGTTTGCCAAATGCACCTAATAGGTTACACACTTCTCCTCAGCTCCTAAATAAGCCAAATAGCACTGATATATCCCAGCATAACTGATTTGTGGACACACAGCAGTTGACATGTGGCCCTATCTTTTAATCAGCTTATATAGAGAGGTGTTACAATATACCATTTCACAGATAAACATACTCACTCCTACGTTTACACTGGACATTCCTATGCTAGGCCCTACCATAGAAAATCAAGACTTCAGAATTCAGAGAGCAGATAATAAATGAAAATTCTTAGATGGGATTTAAAAGAGAACTGCACACTAAACCACTGCCTAGCAACAATATCCAACAGATCCCTGTCATCACGACTGGATTAAAACCTAAAACTTGACATATTTAATAAAACAAAGTCCACTGGACATGGCAAAGCAACCACAGCAGTAGCAGTGTTTTCAGTGTCAATGGAAAATCCCAGAATTAAACAGGCAATGTAAATATTAAACATAAGCCAGTCTTTCCTCTAGAACTTCATGTACCAATGGCAATTGACTCTGCTTTTCCTGCAGTAATAAAATTTTTGCCAGAGAGCAAGACACCTCCCTCCACAGAAGTGTCTTCAACACTGGAACTGAGTGGAAGAATTTTTTTCTCTTACCAAAGCTTTCCTTTAACATTGGCTCTTTCTGCTCATCATCATCATCCTCTTCTGACAGTGGTGAGAAAGCAAACCTTTAGAAGTGAAAGAATGAAAGCAATCTTAGAATTCGATCTGTTGCCTCACAAGAGATCCATTACCCCAACATTCACATGGTTCAATTACTCTGTGTAGTTCATTGTTTTTAAGACTGATGCTAAACTACACAATGAAAGTTTAAGTCATTTCTTTTTAAATAAGTTCAGCACCAGGAATAGACTGGATTTCATGTATGTGACTTCTCTAGGTTTACTTTTCCCTACATGCACTGCTTATCCTTATTGATCAGCGTACAGCAACTAAAAATCACCCACCAGTACTTCTTTGAATAAACAAGCATTCCTAAAACCCAGTATTTTTAGGAAGAGGTAAGAAAAGCTGAACCTTTGGTTGTTAGCAGATGGTCTCCACAGAATCATGATGACAAAAAGGATCATTGAAAACAATAAACGCCAGATGGCATCATCAACCCATAGCTCTTGCCAGTCCTGTCAAGAAAAACAGCAGCACAAATGAAAAATGTTGTGAAGCAAGAAATTTCATGTCCTCATCTCTTTCCAAGGCTGAACTACAGGCATTTGTCAAAGAGGCTCATTACCCATGACAGTGACAATTCTTGCATGTGGTGCTTTGTGGCAATCTCACTGCCAAATATAAACTTATCACGAGGCAGCAACTGTAGAAAGCATTTAATATAAACTCACCGACTGACAGTCCACCAGCCTGAACTTCATGGTTGTCCAGATGATAAATACAATAGATGCTGCAATATTCAAACAAACAAGCTGCTTATTACTACAAAAGATGCCAATTCAAATACCCCACTAACAGGACCGTGTCTCCCACACAAAGATCAAAGACCTGAATACTGAAGTCTTGAAATTCAATTTAATAGTTTTGGAAAACAAGAGATGGATCTATTGCACTGACCTTAGACAGAAATTTAGGCATAGACCAGTATATTTTACTCGTTTCTTCAAAGACACAAGTCATAAATCAAATATGAAGTATTTAGCCAACTCCTAATTCCTATTCATTATTCTTATACACTTTTATCTAGCCTTCAAACCATGGTTTCATTATCGCTTGACAAGTGAAGCTGACCCTGAAGTAACTGAACAATCTGATCTGCTTGAAAGCTTTAAACATTCAGATCTTGACCCACAACAGTTCCAACACTCAGTTTTAGAAGAGACTTCCCTCCACTAAAGTATTTTAAGATGACTAAGAACCAGGTGCTGAAAGGTATTTCATCAGAGCTGTTGTTTAAAAGGAATGTATTTTTCTGCTGGTTTGTTTAAATTAAAAAAGCACAGTCTTCAGACGTTTTCTGCTCATTGTATTGATAGCAGAGTACCTGGAAGTACCAACAGATTTATTCTGGAAGTTCAGTTCATCGCTACTATAAATGGAAAAAGAAACTCAATCTGTATTCTTCCAGAATAGAGAGGGCAGTATGTTTCAAAACTAAGAATACAGTTTTTCCAAGAATCACTCTGATCTTCAGACACCTTAAAAATCCCATAGTATACAGTGACACTGCAATTTTGGCAAAAGGTATCTCTGTGAAGTTAACAGCTTAAGGTAGTAATAAACTTTTGCCCCTGCAAGTCTGAAGTGGGACTAAAGTGCTCTGTTAGAGGAGCTGCATAGAACTACTGATCGTAACATCAGGAGTAATAATCCACTGTCTCTGTAATATCAACATAACACTTGGCAAAGACCCACTGTTAGAAATGGGTCAAGTGTTAGAAATACCAAGAATTTTGATTGTACTTATAGAAACGTCACCAAACTTAAAAATTTGCTCTAGTGACTAAATCAAGCCCTATATGGAAATGAAAAGTGGTTTTATTTAACCAAAATAATTTTCTGCTTACCCGCTACTGCCAAGATGAGTGTGTTGGTGAAGTGCCGATACAAAGACAGTTTCACAACATTCCTTCGAAGTTTTAGCAGCTTCATTGTTTGAGTTAAGCTGATGAATATGTATGGAAAGTCAAGGAAAAGCCTCTGAAAGGACAAGCTGGTCACAGACTTAGGAGGATGCAGACGTTGTAATCAACAGTTCTCTCAATCACACACTTAGCCCTCCAAAAATTACACCATTTTCAGTAGAAGAAAAGATTCATCCTATGACAAAGGTATCAGAGAGCAAAATCTGTCCTTTTCATGTTATTTACTCATCTACACCCATAACTCTTGTCACACAAAAATGGTATCCAAACATCTATTTTGGACTATGGCCCATTCCCTCAGGAAAGTGTCGACTGTGCTTTTGATAAATGAAAAGTAAAATCTGAACTAGAAGTTAAGTTAAAATCTATTTAATGAATATGGGTACCTTCACGCTTCCTTTTTTATTTTATTTCCACAGTGACAAAACAAGCGCTTAGGAGAGACATCGTGATAGGGAAGAACTGTGGTTGTCACACCTGGGCAGCCAGCTATTCACATTTTAAATAGTTTTTGTAACTGACTTTTGCCAACAACACTTTACAGGGATTTTGCTATACACAAGTTCAGCATTTGATGTCAGTTGCTAAAGTCACACAAGATTATGGTTGCTTGGAACGAATACGTCAAGACACCAAAAAATAAACACTGCCTCATTTTGTCACTTACTTCAAGACCAGCTCAAATTTTACAGAAACACTTTTAGGTTTGATGTTGTTAAGCAACGTTCTCCCCAAAACATAAACTGAGTCATTTCTTCAAAGGCTACTGCTATGGTGCCATGACATGCTACACTAGAACAAATTACTTTCATACTCAACAATGAGAGACTGATAACAGACAGACTACACTCTGGAGTAGCTTTACACAGACACATCCAGTTCAACAAAAACTAGGTAAGCAGTAAACAGCAGCAGCTTACCTCAACACTCAATTATAGAACTTCTATAACCTTTATCAGAAGTAGAAAAAAATATATACTTAGATCTTATTTTTTAAAAAAAAGTTCATCCAAAAAATGACTCAAAAAAAACAAATTCAAAAGAAAACACATCCCATCAGGTAAAACAGTGAAGGATATCCACCAGCACAGGGCAGTATCTAGGAAAGCCAGGGGAATAAAAGCCAAGGAGGCAAGATCATTCTGGGCCTGGAGACAAAGAGAGAGCCAATAAGAACAAACTGAAAAGAAAACGAAGTAGAGAAGTGAGGAGGGTCAGGCTATTTTATGAGAAACCACAAATACGCCACCACAACACAACACTTCCAAGTTTTGCTACAGAAACAGAGGGCTTGAACCAAGAGTTTAGTCCAATGCACAGAGAGGAACTGACAATACCACATTGTCAGTTCTCAGTCCTCCACCAGCAAGGCAAGAAGCAGTTTTCCAGATTAAGTCAACCTAGCACAGTTAAAGAGTCTCTGCTGAGGCAATTGCTGTGATTAATTGCTCTGGCCACTTCCATTACAGAAAACTAGCAACCAGCTTGTTAGAGATCTAGTAATTAAATCTTTTACACTATCCATGGAAGAACTGAAAGCTCCACTGGCAACCATGATTTTGACTAAAAAGGCAAAACGTGCCTTTTGTATATACATCATAAACTTATCAAAGTTCTAAGAGAACCAAGCAAAACACCTTTTATTCCTTATAAGTGTAAGACAGAAATAATAAGCTATGAATAAGATTGTAGCATTCTGCAGTTTTTAAAAGGATATCCACAAAATAATACAGGCATCAATCATGGACAGGGCCAAGTTTGCTATCAGAGCCACAGTGTCATAGAAAAACTGGAAAAGTACCAAATATGTAACAGGTTAAATATTTTATCCCAAAAACAGAATAACAGAAATCTACATCCCGAGATGCACTTAA
Source organism: Orthonyx spaldingii (assembly GCA_013397795.1). Classification (NCBI taxonomy): domain Eukaryota; kingdom Metazoa; phylum Chordata; class Aves; order Passeriformes; family Orthonychidae; genus Orthonyx; species Orthonyx spaldingii. The sequence continues at coordinate 185,860 of VZTJ01000675.1, forward strand.
CGAATCCAGTAGCAGCACCACTCACACACACTTCCCCAGGCATAGCCTCCAGAACTGGAGCAACGGGAATTTGGGTTGATTGTTGGGGGTTTTTTTGGGGGGGAGCAAGGGGGGAGGGGAGAGTCAGCTGTTCACGCAAGTAAATACAGCCAAGAGTGTCTGTGGCATGTGAGAAAATTAAGCAGTTATTACTGACCCCTGTGACTCTAAGAACACCTTCCATTCCAGAAAATAATAGATAAAGGGCTCCAGCCATAACCACTTTGTGAAGAGTCACTCCAAGGCGAGGCCTGTAGGAAACAAAGTGAAATTCAGATTAAGTGGGGAACAAAAAGTGATGTCATGTTAACTTGAATCTAAACATAAGGTAAGAAGCATATGACTAAAAGGTCCTTGTAACAAGCCACATCTATATCCAGAAACATTACTATGGTGCTTGAAACTTACTATTTATTTTGTCTTACGGTATGATGTGACTAAGGGAGAGACTGGCAACAGTCCTGTTTCTTAGTTAACCTGTTTAGCTTTTTATGATCATTTCACTAAGTCTCATCCCACTTCTTCACGAGCTCCCCCAGCAAACCCACATTTGTCAAAAATTTCCACTACCACCTAGCATGTGTTTTTACCATTGAATTCAGCTGTGGACAGACAAATGAGCTGCAGTCTTACTATAGCAGATCCCCTCCTCTATCAGTGATTCTTGACCTACCCCATTTATAAAAGCTCTCCCTCACCTAGAAGGCAGGCCCATAAAACTCCCATCCCAGTCAGTGGAGCATTTCAACAATGACTCAGAAACCCACCCTACAGTAGCACACAGAAGTAGATGGAAAGAAGAGTAATCACAGTATGAAACTGTACATCTCTGTTTACTAGTGAAGAAGTTAAGATGTTCAGAGCACTTAACTAAAGCACTTACCTTTTAACAAGCAAAGTACATGGAGATGAATACTGCCCTAAATTCTTACAAGCCAATAGTGAAAACCCTTTAAATGGAACACAACAAACCCGTAACAGAATTACTCACTTGACTATCCCATATCCCAGGCTGACTATGATGACCAGAGTTCGAGCCAATGAGCGCTTCACAGCAGAAAGAAGTTCTGCCAGTATTACTGCTCCTTGAACTACCAAAAGCAAAGAGGAGGAAGTTAGGTCATTAAAATATGATTTCTGTTTTATTAACTACTGCATGCAATTGTAGCTTGACAGCAGACATAGAAATTAAGCTAGTAAAGTGTATCATCATTCTATTACCTACATCTTTTCTTTCAGAAAAGACAGGTCACTTGGCATTAAAAAAAAGCTACAGAAAAATTTTACATCCAGCCTGGATACTCTTCCAAACAAGTCAACCAACAAAACCTTCTGCACCATGGGTATGGCCAATTAGCAAAGTCATAAAAACATTTTACTTGCAGAGTTTCATTTGTATGCATCCAGCCTGAAAACTCAAAACCAGAGTACCAGAGTTTTATGCAAAGGGAATCTCTTAAAATGGATTATGAGGCTAAAGGTTGAATACCAAGAGTTAGCTACAATGCTGTCACGTTGAACAAGAAGTTTCATAGTATCTTTCCAAGGCCAATACCGATTGTCAGAAATTATTTACAAGCTACACTTAGCAAGTCCCATTTTAAACTTCAAGCCAGCACTGCAACACAGAATGCAGCATTCTATATATCTAAGACACTAAGGAGTCAAGAGAAAGCAACAGCACTTTAGCTTTAGAAGAACACAGAGCATGATGTTTACAACATATAAAAAATACAGAAACTCGGGTTCCCTGTTCTTTCTTTTGAAACAATCCTTGTGTAATCATACAGTTAATATGTATCTGCCACTCCAATTCAGCATAAGCCATTAGTGCTGTGCCCCCTCAATTGAACTGCAGATGCAACTGCCACCTACCGGATTCCCCTGTATAGCGGATATTCTGGAACTCGGCATAGAACACTGCCTTCTCCAGCATTCCCAGGAAGATAACAGCACCAATCCAGAACTGGATCCTCAGGAGATCCCGCCAGTAACAGGCTGACCACGCAAGCCACAGAACCCCGAAGAATACGTACACAATACACATCACCATGAAAAACTATTACACAAAAAGAAGGAAGAAATAGAAACTTGAGACCCATAAAAAGAATTTCCTTGTTTCCATTCCACAACTGTAAGACAACTCTATTTTCTTCCCAAGTATAGCAACTTCGGAAGTTTTTTAATAGACTAGAAACAAGCATTGTTTCATTTGTCTTCTCTGGACTCTTTAACAGTGACAGTCTAATTTCTCACTGTCAACAAGAGGAATGAGAGTAACTGAATTTCTGTGCAATTTCTCCGTTGAAGAGTAGTCTGCCAATTTATTCACAGGCAGCTTCTTCTCAGGAAGTTACATGCTGCTAGATTTCAAAAACTCAGATAAGAATTCACACAAATCATCAAGTACTAGAAACTCTATTCATTCTCATGTATTGTTCCATTAAAAACTTCATAACACATTTACAGTATTCTGCAAATAAACTTACAGGCCACCTTTACACACCATTCCACAGAACAGAGAAAAGCAACTAAAGCTTGTAAATCCCCTCTGCTCAAATAATTTGATCACTTTTCTCAAAAGTTAACTCCCAGCAAACTCAGTTTTTGACCAAGTTTTAGGTCAGTGAAAAACCCGCAGCTGAGAAAGAAATCCAGACATTCATTTAAATATTAACGTTTTGTGATTTTTGTTTGGTTCAATGTTACTTGCTTCAGAAGAACTTTTCATGGTATGTCTCGTACAGCAAACAATAAGCTTGACAATGTTACTCAATGCTGAATTTTCTAATCATACCACAGCAAGTGAAAATTTTCGAAAGTACACTACGATTAAGAAGAGGAAGTAGAAGGAGAGAGTAAAACATTTAAGTGACTAGCAGGAAGCAGTTATCCAAAGCATAGGACAGTAATAATCAAGCAGTCTCCTCTTTCAGAAGGAAGATTTTGTTTTTAAACCAAGCAAACACTGAAATTAGCTGCACAATCCATCAAAACTTTCACAAACTGAAAGCACCTTCCTTAGTAGAGTGTCTTACTGATCCTCACACATTTTCACACCTGACTAATCCATGCAGTTCAAATAGTAAGGACCTAGGCAAGACAGTTCTCATGTAGATGCTCCATTGTGGAAACATTTAGAGATACAGATTCTTTTCTGGTCCTGTCACGTGGGATATTCACACTGGTGAATTACACAGCAATAGAGCTGCTGGAGGCATTTTGCTTCTGCAGGAAGTAAAATGTGTGTTTCAGAAATGCTGCCAAGCTCCACTACTGACAGTCTCCTCTTGCCAATACAGTCAGGCTAGAGACGTTACTTGCTATTGTCCCCAGCTAAAGCCTGTCTTCACTACATAAACACTTGAAGTTCCTTTATTGTTTAGGCTTCTCAACAGAAGAAACTAGAAACCTAGTCAATAACTCCTTTGAATAAAGAGGAGATTAGCTCTTTGTAGCTCAATTATGCTTTCACTGCTAGGCAGTATTAAAGACCTCCTCATGGGGTCTAAGACAGCCTGTGGAGGAAGGAAGATTAAGCTGTAAAAGAACAAAGAAAGCAGTGACAAATGAAAGGGTAGCTGTAAACAAAAGCATAGGATAGCAAATTTTCTAAGACATGAGCTAAGAAGAATAACAGCATCAGTAAAACTTTTCAGTTTAGAGCTAATAATACTGATAACTTCAGGAACTACAAATTAACAACCATTAATTCAAACAATCCACACAACATTGGTGGCATGTGCAAGCAACTGAAATCTGTGCTGCTTTTCCCCACCCTGTACTGAGTACAAAAAAAAAAAACAAAAAAACAAACAAAAAAAAAACCACCCAAACAAACAAAAATAGCCCATCAAACCGAAAAACACCCTCGGCTAAGTAACTTTTTCCCCTGAGACACTGGCTCTGTGTTTCCTGAAATATGACAGCAGAGTATTTAATTGACATTCAAATCAAATGTCAAATGACAATTTGATAGATCAAAGAGAAGCTGGTTTACTTACAATCATCAGAGGGTAGTCTGCAAGTGAGAGATACTCATACGGCCCCTTCAGTTCTACTGTCACTGTCAAAAGACAATCCAAAACCCAAACTGAACAAGAACCAAAAGGAGGAAGCCAGGACTTAATAGATTTTCACTTAAGTAAAGGAATTCCACATCTTCACATGGCCTTTAAATCTAACTTGCACTTTAATAAATAAAGCTAAGACTCACAACATACTCAGCAAAAAGCATGCAATCAAAATTACACACCCCATTGCCAAGTAACTCATGGCAGCGCTTAGAAGTAATTGCTGCTGGAGATTCATGTACAACAGGAAAAATTCAGAAACACATATAAGCTCACTTTTTAAGGGGATTTTTAAACGTCTCTAAAGTTTCAATAGGTTATCAATGCACTGTTAAATATAATATAATATCAAGGTGATAATTACAATCTTCATACTCTACGTTTTGACTTATTAGTATAAGTCACTGTATTGGTCTGCACATTTCTGAAACAAAACACCAAGCCTCAAAATTGAAATGCGTGGGATTGACTCTTCTCAACTCCCATCAGTAAACTGACAGAATAGTCTTAAGATCTTCAAGATACAAGCAATCACCTCTTTCCTTAAAAGAGCTTCAGTAATATTTCTACCTATATGAAGTGAAAGACAGTGTCTTATGAAACTGAACCATACAGTATATACAGTATATACTAAAGCCTGCTTAGAATACTTAGACTGGGAATACATAAAAATGGTGCTGTGTTTTCAATTTACTGTATAAAGAGCTATCTTACTTGTAAAGAGCTTGTTTTGATATGAGGAAGGTGTTGTTCTCTCACTTCGTTTAAGTCTGGCAGTAGACTCCTTTGCAGTTGTAAGTGCAATTTGCACAATAAATATATATGGCCCATCTCGCCAAGTTTTGATAACAGCATTCATTGCCTGAAAATAAAACATCTGCATGTAAACAGTGCACAGTCAAGAAGAAAAAGACAGTAGACCAGCCACACATGGATGGTATCTTCCATGTAAATATAAATTTCATCTCTTCCAACACCTAAAACTTGTTAATAAATATTTGATATGTGAATTTTAAATGTACTTTTTAGATATAACACTTAAAATTTAGTTGTTAAATTCCAGAAGAATCCTCAAAGACCTGGGAGCTGATTAGGGCTTTTTTGCCAATTTAATACGGCCTTACTGCAAAAGTACTCAAAGGTACTGCAAAAGCTACAAAGAATTCAAGAAGGCATCATAGTCCTTTTCAGTACTGAAGCATTAGGACCATCACAGAGATTCCTGCTGAAGTCAATTGCTTGGGAACTGCAGAGCTCCATATAACTCATCTCCCTGATGAAGGCTGAATTTTACAGTGTAAGATAGAAGTAGCTGAGAGGTAAAAGATTTCCATAGCAGCCATCTCCCGTGGACACTACTAAGTCCCTGCAACAGCTCTCATACCTGCAAGACTCAAATTCTGCCAATGAACGAACAGATGAACCTTGTCTAGATAAATATTTGCATCATAAAACAAATCATACATTTCTCTGAGCTCCAGCATACTGAACTGTTAATTCCACAAATGAAGAAGCTCTAGCCATCTCAGAAACTGCAATATTTACTAAGAGCTTTAAAGTTAAAACTAAGATCATCTACATGTATGCCACTCATGCCACACATGATTACTGCAGAACTGTGACAAAGACTTTTTTTATAATGGCCTCTCCAAGAGAATTTCAGTATTAAGAGCATGCATTTCTTTTAAGAAACCTCTTGAGTACAAGACCTAAAGCAAATAGAACATTACATATAAAAAAAAGAAGAGCTTATGCCAATATTAACTAAACATAAAACTTAGTTAGAAACACAGTAAACTCAAAATGGATAAATTTATATACTTAAATTTTGCCTTTAAAATATCTCCTTCTCTTGCTGCATTGATTCCTTTCTTCACAATTGCACACACAGCTACTTATGTTTTAGCTTTAAAGTAAATGGTCCTTTAAGTACACAAGGAGTGAAATACATTTTCTTTCTTGGCATCCAGGACATTCAATTTGAAGTTATTTTGAAAATTGTTCCAAGTTAAGTCTTGAACATAACAGACAATAAAAATACTAAGGGATTTGAAAATCAAAAGTAATCAGTCAACTTTTTAGGTGCAATGTTTCAAAAAACTGACTAAAGACTAAACTAAATGTATTCTGTAAGAACCAGTCATAATTTAAGGAAGATAATTTCCATTATTATTTTAAATTATGATGGAAAAAGAAATTTATTTTTTAATTTGTACCATCAGTTTGAATGGTGTATATTTCACATATAGAAGAAAGAGTTACCCTGTTTCTGTTACTCTGTTTTCTGTTTTTCCACACAGCACTACCTAGTTTCAAACTAAAAAATTCCAGGTGTCAAAAACCCATAGAATATGCTACCAGCAATTTCTTACACAAAGAATTATAAATTAAAAGAAGAAAACTAAGACCAAAAAAAAAAAAAAAAGCCTGCTGGATTACAAGCCATGTTTAAATTCAGTATACATACAGTTTTATCTGTCACCATCGTGTGATTTCCTGCACTCTCCTTCTTCTCTTTTAAGCCCTTAGGAGGAAGAAAAAAAAAAAACAACACACAAAAATGGATAAATCAATATGCCAAAACTACTTCTTCCATGACTACACTCACTCATTAGAAGGAAAGGAAAATTACCTCTTGTTTCTCAGGTGAGAGAGGCTCTGGATGAACAAATTCTTTATAGAAAATCTGCAAGATACAAGAAAGGTAAAGCATTTATAGACACTTTATAGGCACTTTAACATTTATAAGCACTTTACACATTAACATGACATTACCAGAACAGCTTCCAGTAAACGTGACTATTCTTTGAGCAGCTGTATGAGAGAGCTTTCATTTTTCTATGTCAAACAATTGTCCACTTACACAGGGAGTCTTGAATACTTAATGTTTTGTAATTTGAGAGTCACTTTCCTCCCCTCAAATAACAGGTATCTATTTTTAGAAACCAGACATGATAGTAGTGAAGTTAATTCTGTTTTCAAAATATGAATCTATTGGGTATCCCCATTACTAGATAAAGTCTACACAAACAGATACAGGATTTGGTATTTCTGCCTCAATCCGTGCAAAAGTAAGTCCCTAGATGACTGAGTGCCTATTAGAGATCCAGATTTTGCCAACACTCCCAAACCATGGTGACTCAAAATCCAGTGAAACTGCTATACCACAACAAAAAAGCTGAACAATCTAGAGAAGAAATTTCTGTGAAATTTCAGAAATTAGTATCTGACAAGAACGTATTGTTAAGAACTCTGTAGACTTTCTAGAGCGATTGGCTGAAAACATACTTAAAGACTTTTAAAATCTTAATGACTTTCACTTAACCAATGTTTAGTTAGGATGCTCAAGTTCATGTTCCACAAGTAAATCTACAAGATCTCTTCTACAAAAACAAGTAAAAGTAGAACTAACATTTTTCATATTATTAAACATAAAAAGCATGTAGCATAGAGTTTTTTCTTTGTTTTTAAAAACCTTTAAAGCTATCTTCACACATCAAAGGAATTAGAGGCATGCAAGCAGCAAGTTATTAAAAGTCATATTTAGGCATTAGGTTTTTTTTCTTAATAAAAAAACCCAAACAACTAAAAATACCAAAAAACAACCCACAACACTAGGTTCAATAGTTACGAAACATTTCCCAGTATTTTCTATCCATAATCTTTTGTCTAAATGAGGAATGGCTGAACACAGATGCAACACTCCATAATTTGCTTTCAGTTCTTCAGTATACCATTAAAGAAAGACAGCATATTATACTGGTAGAGCCATCAGCCTGTTTATATACAGCTGGTGTAGAGCTGACATCTGCACATTACTTCTCTAAGCTAATTTTGCATTGTCTTCTTGCTTTTACTTGATTTGTTTCAAACATACTCTAGCACTTCTATCAGTGCTTAAGTAATTCATTTTTCAACACTCATTTCCATTATTCTAAATGAACATTATACGAGTAATAAATGCCAGTCCTTTATTGATTCAAGTAGTGGGATTTTTACTCTGCTGCCTCTTCTACTCAACTAGCAGTAGCCTCCTGTAAATGATACAAATTCAGAATACAAAACCACAAACAAAAAGAAGCATTGAAGTTTACAGTTATTTGGTTGGGGTTTTTTCACCACCGTGAGCAAAATCCTGAATAGCAAGCCAGAAATGAAGGAAAATTAAGAAATCATCATCACAGCTTGGTTGTCATAAACAGATAAAAAGAAGTACCTGCCAACCTACAGTGGTACTTACACAGGATGTTAATATATCTAACAGGAATTACCACCTTCTCTATATATTGTACAAGACAACAGAGCAACTCTGAGGTTTCTACACATACCTGAGGCCTGAAGAGCTCAGAGCAGTTTGGAAAGAGGAGAGAAGCAGTGGCATAGTATCCTGACCAACCCGGATGCTCTTCAGCCGTAGTCCCAAAATAGTTGTCTGCTTGTTCATCCTGCCAAACAGAGCAGAACTTAGGTTATCATCAAGTATTTCAAATGGTTTATCTCTGTAGAGAGCTGCAAGACCTGGAGAGCTTCACAGCTTCACTCTGCACACACTCTTGAATCAAATTTAGTAGAATAGAGGCATCAAAACCACACAAGACTATAAAAATTATGGTATACAGCCTTCGAGAAGAATTAATAAGTGGAGGTGCAGCAGACAATATAAACTTCAGTCTACACAAACAAACTCTGCATTATTACATTAGAGTGGAGACTCATTCCTGTGTTAGGTTAGTAGTTACAACTGTCATAATCAATTCAAGTAAACATGAAAAACTATTAACCATAGAAAGAACAATTATGTTGTACCACATTTGACAGAAACACTATACATTTTGTACAAATCACTAATACCTGCAATGTGCATCCATACAGAACAGAATTTAGACTTAACATGTAAATATTCAATTTTTTCTATTCACTGTCATTAAGCATTACTGCAAATATTTTCAACTACCATAAATTCACACACTTCATTTAAAAGGCAATGTACTTAAGCTCTTGGGCTTAAAACTATTTTTGCAAACACTTCCATCTGACCCAAAACAAGTCAGCAATTGCAGCAAGTTGTCAATCATTTCAATTCTATTCCAGAAATTTGTTATTTTCCAATGGAAGAATGTGTCTTTCAGGCCCAAATTGCAATGTGGATGCAAGGGAGACATCTCTAATCCCCTCCTCCCAAGATCTGCTTACCCCTAAAAATCATAACCTACGTTTTCCATGCAATTCTTACCCCAAAGTTGAAGACTTCATTGTAGCAGTCAGAGTATCTTAAATACCAAGTAACATTGAAACCTTGAGAGGGTTCACAAGCTTTTTCATCCCCTTCAACTAAAAAAAAAACAAACAGAAAACCAAACAAAAATCAAACATGAGATATGTAAGACATCATCTGCCTTCCAGGCTTTTCTTCCTATTGTGTGCAAAACCATCATAATTAAATTTTAAACATGAAACTGAAAGCAAAACAATAGAAAAATATTTTCCTCAAGCAATTCATTACTGCTCAGTGAAAGAAAGAAGCATGTAAACAGAATTCCATTATAACATTATAAAATTCTACTAAAGAGCTGAAGATCATTTGGAAACTTTTTGTTCTGAAGACAATCAAGGATGCTTCAGCAACTGCAAACACCAAACGAGGAGAACTGCAGTGACTCCCAGTGATTACAATACACAAAAAGGGCCTCCCTTTCAGAGACAGGGGCACACGTAACAGGCAGAGAAAGCTAGGAACAGGATAATACTAAGCAATTTCCACATATAATCTAAATATACCAATACCATCACCAAGAAAACAAAGGTAAGATTTTGCCAGTCAAGATCTACCCCCCCAAAGACAAACAAGATATCTATACATTAGCCCATGCTGTCAAAGCTGCAATGCTACCTAAAACAGCAATAAGACAACTTTCCACTTTGATTTACCAAAGAACTGCATGCATGAAAAGTGAAACACAAGACTCTCCCCCCAGTCAAGAAAGGTTGTGTGGGTTTTTGTGTTTCAAATCTCATTCTTAAACTAAAGCTTAATGAAGAGAATTTGACATTAAGAAGTCAAGCTCCACCCTTAAATAAAATGAGCAGTGACTATCCAGAGCCTTGGAAGAGCCATTTAGATGATTACATTTGCGTTTCCCCAGTCAACAAATGGCAAAATTCTTTTGAGTTAACAGAATATTTGCAGTGGCTAAGACATTCCCACAACTTTACAGGCAACATTCACCTCAGAGGAGGCATCCACAACTTTGCTACATGTACACTTTTAAGGAATGTTCTACTGCAGGTAGAAAAAGCAATTAGAAGGGAAACACTGCCACGGGGTATTAATTGACTAATCCCCCTTTACACCTCGTGACTACTGAAGCAGGTATACATACAACAAAAAACTCAACAACTGAATTTCTAACACCAAAAATTTAAGCGAAATCACTGAAAAATAAGAGTTTTCTTATGACACCTTCTGGTAAGCATGAAAACAAGGCATACACGTTCCACATTGCCCCAGATGTTGCAGAGGGTACAACAAAGAAACTAGAAGGCAGCACAAGCACTGCAGTGACATGGGCAGATGGCAAATTCTTTGATGACACAGGTTCTAATAAAACAGATCAAATGAGGAGTATCTCCAAAAAAGTGCTAGCAAAAAAATAAGATTCAAAAATACTTCTCAAATACCTTTTTTTCTGTGAAAAAAAAAATGTGAAACTATATATTCAGCGCTAGCACCCATAAAGGTAAAACAGGTCACTAGAACAATCCACAATATCTGCAAACATCAAAATTACAGAAACCTTGAAGGAAGTACTCCAAAAGTCAGAAAAAGCATCCATGGCATTTACTGAATTTAGCAATATGGAAATCTAAGTTCCTCAGCCTTCAAACAAAAGCCAGCAACATTCAACTTGAAGGCAGTCTTTGTACTCATTTACAGAGAGCCAAATTTCTATCATGATCCTATACAAGAAAGTAAATGCCTTCTAGAATAGCACTTCAGAAAAGCAGATAAAAATAAATTCGTTATTGACAACACTACATGCCAGCAGCAGTCTTCCCAGTCAGAAGCAGAAAGCATCAGACACCAATATGCCCCACAGATACCAAAAAAAAAAAAAAAAAAAAAAAAAAAAAATCAAAAATTAAGAAGAGGGAAAAAAAGAGATAAGGACATGCAGGTGCTCACAAAAACCATGAACAATCCACAAGCAATCGTGTTGGGCAAGAAGGGTCATATTGTCCACACAAACATCACACAGCAGATGGAAGAGGCAACAGATAGGAAACAAAAGGAGACCAGTTTCCAGACAGATGTGGGCAAAAAAGAAAGAACATGCAAAGTTGAAGTTTCCCAGTATCAGATGCAGTTTAAGTTTCACCTAGACTGAGAAAATGAGTAAGTTAACAGCCTTTGTTCCTTCCTCTTTCAGTGATTCATTTTCCAAATTCATGTAAATCTTTTAATCACACTGATATGTAAAACAGGTGTCCTCACTAAAGAATTTTAAGGCTTAATGCCTGCTTAAAGGTTGACGGTAGAGTGTAATTTAATTCCACATCAGGAGCCAGGGGGTCGGATTCTTACTGACAGATCTGCCTTACAACAAATAAATTTGTTTTCCATGCCTTAGTTCCTTCTCTTGGTTATTTTGGCACAAGTAGATTTACCACACACTTCACTTCAGAGGCCCCTATCTTAGGTGCCATGTCACTATGAGTACACTATTTCTATTAAACTTTAGACAAGAAAGCCTAAAACATACCAATGCACCAAAATGCCCTTTCAACCCCTCCTCCTTTTCCCAAACAGCAGATTTCTAATTTTGATCTTGCAGCTGTACACTTGCAATTGTCTCACCACAAGAGGCAAATCTCAGTGTCTGAGCTACACTTGTCAAGTGGGAAAGCCCTAACCCTGAAGTGATGGACCTTCAGTAATAACCACTCAAATCCTACCCTCCTATTTCAGATTCATGTGGGATCAACAAAGGCACTTCAACAAACTCTGCTTGAAACACTATCCCAAGAAGGGCATGTGTTGAAAATTAAACCTGAAAAATAACAAGGTAAGTACAGGCACCAGACAGAGATTAAACAGCTTTCCCTCATGGTAAAAACTGGTGCAAACACACACCTGAAATGTTCAAAGCGCATGGCAAAGATTTCAAGCCTTTCTAAATCAGCTAGTCACTTCCATAACACCTTATTGCCATCTAGATGCTGCCCTCATGTTCACAGGTAAGAGGGTATTACACAGAAACTTTCCTCGGAGCAGTAACCTGCATAACCCATTGGCCTGGCCAGATCAGCAAAGAGAAATTCACAGAACAAATGGGAAGGCTGCCAACATGTTTGCTCGGTAGAACACTCACACTGGGATCAGGAGGACAAAACACCTCTCAGGATAGCTCTACCACAGTGTGCAGCATTCTCTTACCATTCCCAGAAGCACTCAGCTAAAAAGGAACAAGGCTTCAAAAAGCACTGCCTTCTGTATTCGCATCAGTCACTCTACAATACAAACAGCCCCTGTCCAGCTGGCACCAGATCTCCCAGACAAAGGAATTTAACAAATCTTAGATAGGAAAAGCACACCTCACAGCAGAGCGCAGCTCATCCCACACCTGATTGCCCACTATCTGAAACAAAGTAGTGCTCCCATTGCCCATCCTGCCCTCTCCACAGAGAGCATCAACAGAGCCATTCACTTCTGTTACAACCTAAACAGATCACAACGGAGAACCTTCAAGGCTGTTAACAGACTCAAGCATATCAGAGCTATGGCTTTCATACAGCGTTACATTAGCTGTCACTGCATCCAGTGCAGTTAAACACTTCACACTGTTTTGAGTTCCAAATGTTAAAAATAGGCAGGGCATCAAAAAGCAGAGAGAGCAGGTTAATCCCTTGTAACCACTTACATCTCAGGAAAATGGTGGTGTTGCTGAAGAGAATCTTCCCAAAGCTAAACTTCTTCCCCTGCAAATGCACCAAAAAGGAACAGATATTAGTGGGCTCGATGCCTTATCAGCCCTAAAATCACAATCCAAACAAGTTTAAAATGATAAAGTAGTTACCACTTATTGAAGGTCTTCCAGGTGCACTTATGATAGAGTATACACAATATAGGGCTTCAACACTTGTACAAGTTTAGCAAATTAGCATAATTGACAAGAATCCCCAATTAGAAGTACAGTTAATGTAGTAATTCCCCTCTTTGTTCAGCCCCCTACTGAAGCCTTCCCCTTGCTTCTAGTCCCACATTGTTTATGTCTAAATACATGAGAAAGTGAAATATCCTTGGTCACTGAAGAAGCGAGATTGTAATAAGATTCTAGGAATGTGTTTGTCTAACCTAACAGGGTAGGAGAAGTACTGAAGTTGGCTAAGAAACTATATAACTATACAATAATAGTCTACATAGCTACTAATACATGAAAAATATATAAAATGCAAAAATCTTCTGATATTAGGCTTAATGTCATTAAGCTTAAGTAAATATAATCTTCCATTCTGAGTTTTAAGTCAATGCAGTAATGAAAGCAAATGTCAGATCTGGAGCCAGACTTACTGGACTTTCCAGTCATGCTTCACTACCCCTTGAACATACTCTTAAAGACGGTTTGAGAGATTTGGGCTTTTTGATCTGCCAAGGGAATCAATTTCACGTTGATATTTGTTGAAATGATTACCATTTTCTTGCTGATGAGATGGTGTGGAGTATCCAACAGAAAAAATTCTAAGAACCAACAGGATTGTTCACCGTGATCCTCCAGTTTTGTTCCTGAAGCTCAAAAGCCTCACAGAAAGCACACATTACTCTCATCGCCTGATGAAGTCCGACTGAATTTGAGGCAGAACAGCTTTCCTCCACACAACTTCTAGCACGCAGGATTTATCAGAGGTGCCGAAATCCCTGCACCTTCCCTAAGGCCCACACCTCTCTCGGTCCAGCGCTGCAGCGGCCCAGCTTTCCCGAGGCCAGGCCACGGCGACAGCCGACGGTGCCGCCAGCCACCGCACAGGCCCCACCGAGGCCGGGCACCAGCCGGGAAGGACCCTCCCTCCTTCCCTCCCTTCCCACGGGTCTCACAGGGGCGGCTCTCTCCCCGGGACTATTTCCCGCACAAGCCTTCTCTACCCTGCGGCCACCGCCGACCCGCCAGGGTGGGCTCAAGCGCGGCAGCGGGGCAGGAGGTAGCCACGGCTCCGAGCCCCGCACCAGCTCCGGGTCAGGCTCCACAGAGCCGCGGCACGGGCAGGGAGGCCCCCGACCGCAGCCGTCCCGCCCGAGGAGGACGCGCGGAGTAGCCGCGGCCTCCCGCCTGCAAACGTTCGCTCCGACCGTCGCCACACCGGCCGGCCCNCGCTGCCCGGCGCCCGCCGTGCCCGCCAGCAGCAGCACCGCCAGCAGCCGCAGCAGGACGGCTCCGGGCCGCCGCCGCCCCCCGGAACGCGGCGCCGCCGCCATCCCGCCGTACGGAGCCGCCGCGCTGGCCGCGCCTCTTCCGCTCCCCGCGGAGGGACGCGGCGGCCGTGGGCCGGCGAGAGCGGCGCTGGGCGGAGTCGCTTCTCGTCTCGGCCCGGACTGTCACCGCCCCTGGGTGTCACTCGGCGGCCCGGTGGTGCTCGGGGCCCGCGGCGTTCCCCGGCTGTCGCGG
>VZTJ01000675.1:200646-295402 GCA_013397795.1 Orthonyx spaldingii
GCCATGGAGGCAGGCACGCCGGGGACAGTCAGGTAACGCAGCCAGGTCGGCGCTCGTCGGCTGGCCCTCCCTTCGCTCCCGCTGTGGCCGGGGTGGCTCCGCCGGGTTCCGCCGGGAGCGGCGGGGCGCGGACCCGACCCCATCAAGCGGGCCGGGGGTGGGGGCGGGCGTGCGGGGCCGTGTCGGTGCTGTCCCCGCCAACCCGCCCGGGTAGAGCCTTCCCGCGGCCCCAGCTGCAGAGCGGGGCAGCGAGCGCATCCACAGCGCCAGGCGTAGTTCGGGCTGCACCGTGCTAATGCGCCAACACAGGCACACGAACTTGGAGCAAAACCCGAAAGGACGTACGTGTCTTCAAGCAAAAATAGGAGGGGCTAAGTGATCTAAATGTATGGTCACTGTGAGATCTCAATAATCCAGGATAATTGTGAGTGAGCCTCAGTGGGTGCCGTCTGTATTTTTTGTGTTGCATGTATGTAATTAATAAGTAGTCTGTAGGCATCGGTGCTTTATCTGCCAGAACTAATACCTTATTCTCTTCCATCTGTGTCTGAACCCAGCATAATCTGGGAAGTATTTTGATGATAGACACTACTAGCAGCCCATTTTCTTTCAGGCAAATAAAAAAATTTACTCTTATCGAATAAACCTGAAAGTTATTTCAAGCCTAAAGATAACATAGAGCTGTCAGCAGGACCATTAGAAGCCTCCCTTCTTTGTCAGTCCCACCGAAGGTTGAAGAAAAGGGTGCAGGATTTCTTCTTTTCTGCCAGTCCTCCCCGTTTCTCCATTCTTACTACTGGAACATAACAATTAACTGTAATGACTGCAGAGGGAGGTCTTGCTTCAAAATGCAAATCCCCAAGAATTCAGCCATGCTGAAATTCAGCTCTGTTAGTCATAGTTTCTCAAAACTTCAAAGTTTAAAAGGAAATGGTTCAGCATAAAACTAAATGTGCAAAAAACTCTTCCCATATCTAAACATAGTAGTTCAAAATCCATCACATTTTATGTTGGACTATAGTTTTCTGCACTGCCTTTAATCCTGACCACTCTTCAAGAACCCACATCATCTGATCATTTAGCAGGTGTTTGATGGACACATTTAAACACTTTCTTTATCTGTTCTTTCTAGTGTTCAAGACGAGGCTGTGGACAAAAGCAACTTTAAGAAATGTAACCAGATTGCTTTTTACAGGTATGGAGAATAGTAGTGTGGTGGTTATTTTTAAACTACTAATAGTAAAAGATATAGGAAGTAGTTGCACATTGATATTTAATCACAGCAAGTCTGCTACTTTCAGGATTTGTCTTTCAAAGGTGAGCATTCTACTCACCTGTCAGCAAGCCAAATAGCATATTTTAAAATGTGTAATCTTACATCCAAGATGTCTTCTGTTAAAGTTCAAAAGGGTCAGTCCTCTGATCTGACAAAGCCCCAGCAATATTTTGACTATAGGTGCACTCAGATGCAGGTTGTTCTCTTGACATGGATGTCGACTATCTGTAGTTCACAGCAGCAGAACACTCAATAGAAACCATTAGTCTCTGACAATAGCAAATGTGATTACAGTCCTGTTGAGCAAGTACTTTGGCCAGAATTCAGTGTCAAATCTAAATTCTAGCTCACTAGTCCCTTAACCTTATGCTAAGTAGTGTTTCTCATCCCATTTCTAACTGTGCTATCTCTTAACTTGTTTTTTTCTCCCATCCTCCATTGTGTTCTATCCTGTGTTAACTGACTGAAAGGAATGATTGACCATTGTTATACCAATTAGTCACTGACATACTGGGTTTGTTAATGAAGAAGTTTCTCTTTAAGGTAACCTCCAAGACACTTACCTTCAAATAGTTCATAAAACCTGGGCTTGGCATGGAGAATTCTACAAACAGTTAAAAGAGCCTTTATTTCAGGATCTCTGTCCTGAAAACATTATCAGGGCCAAATCTGTAGTCAGAATTGCTGTAGCCAGAGGACTTGTTGAGAAACAATTTCCTCAGTACTTTTTCAGGAGGTTACAAATTACAAACACACACAGTTTCATCACCCCAGAATGTAGAAGCTGTTCACTGGGGAGTTGCGGGGATATATGACATTAAATAAAAAATAGATTATTCAACTGAAATTTCAGGGATAAATGAAAGAACAATGATGTAACTGTACAGCTAAGAATTGGACACTTGAATTAAGACTATTTTTGTTTTAAAAAACCTTATAGAGTGGTGATGGGTGCCTGAACCCCTCTAACCTCTCATTCAGAAGCATTTAGGTGTGCTCAGAACTACATTCCTTTTTCTTCTTGACTTGAAGTGCTGATAATTGTATTTGAAAAAATTTAATACGAAGTTATTAAGCAAACAATTCTAACAATATCGTGTTCCTCTATATAATATAAGTATAATATAAGCTACAAGAACTGGGGAAACCAAAAATAATTTTCCATTTTGACAGGC
The DNA here is from genome assembly GCA_013397795.1 of Orthonyx spaldingii. Lineage (NCBI taxonomy): Eukaryota > Metazoa > Chordata > Aves > Passeriformes > Orthonychidae > Orthonyx > Orthonyx spaldingii. The sequence goes on from VZTJ01000675.1 coordinate 203,098, forward strand.
GACAGAAACTTCTACATCCTGGAAAATCCTTGTATCGAGTGTTGTTGGATTCAGTCACATTAAGTGATGAGAATGTCAAATTCCAAATTATTCATGAGGAGAATAAGGTGAGATACCACCTAGCATAAGAGGGTTCTTGCAGACAGAGCAATGAATATTGTTAACAAGACTGATAATATTTGCAGGTTTTGAGATTCTTCAAGTGATAGATATTTGAGAGATAATGCAAACTATCAGTCTAAATATGTCCTTACTGATCATCATTTAACTTAAACAAATTTTAATGGCTTTACAAAAAAAAAAAGAATTCTGAATAGAACTTTTTATCTGAAAAGTATTTTTAATTCAGAGTTTTCTCCACTATTTCAAAACAATAAATTTTTCTGTAATGGAGTAAGAGGACCTCTATTCCAGCACGTCCTAACCATACCTCTGTTTTCCTGTGTATGCTCAAAGGCAGTTTTTTGGGAAAAATAAGTCATCTTTGCATTTAAGATGACAAACAGGAAAAGGATTGTCTTCTATTTCTCTAGTTTAACAGCCTAACAAGTAGCACATTCACACAGGGAATAGGTAACCTAATCCATGCTTGGATTATGGGAGTTTGGAACTACAGCTCAGTTCCATGCTCTAAGCATCACACTATATAGATACTCTGCATAAAGGTATTTTCTGTCTCTGTTGTTAATCCTGACCTTCTTCTCAGCACAGAAAAGGAAGCCTTTTTTTTTCTAGATTTTAAGGAATATGAAAGACTGAAGCATAGTAGTGAAATTGTACCAACTTTGAGATGAGTGTATACTACTGCTATTTTCTATGCTGCTTTTGGGGAGAGAGCTGCAAAATGCTAGATATCAGAGGCTTGGAGACAGAGTTCACTTAAAAGGCATTGCTTCTTCAAAGGGGTGAAGTAGAGTTAGTTGGTGTAAATTCATATCCATGATGATTTTTACTCAACAATGCTAAAGAACATTCAATCAGAAAGCAGACGTTTCGGTTTTTTCCAGAGAGTAAGTGTTTTGTGATGCTGTGTTAAAAATAAGTCGGTATTTTTTATCCTTACCAGTTTATGTTTGTTTGCTCACAGGTTCTTCTACAAGTAGAAATTTATGAAATAGAAGGCAATATTTTCCGGCTTAAAATTGATGAGGCATCTCCTCTCAGAGCAAGATACAAAGTTCCTGATGTTCTTGTAAAGGAACCTACCACCCAGAGGTAAGTGGTGGGTGATTTAACACCTTAATAATTTTTACAGCTTCATTTCATTTCTCCCTCCTTTATGTTACAGTACAGTTGTCTCTCTACAATATAAAATTGTTACAGGAAGAGGAAACAAAAATGCATGTGGTTAATTTACTTTAAAAAAGTCACATTAAATACATATGAGAAAGTTTTATCATAACCATAAGAAACCTGAGCCTATTTGACCCAATCAGAAAATAGCCTACTTCTTACAATGCATCATTTTTACCTAACAAATTACCCATTAATGTAAAAGGAATGCAAGCTCTGGATAGTTTTCATGGCAGTTCTGTAGCCACTTCTTGCACTATGTAGTGAACCCTGAGCACATTATGTAGTTCTGGCTTTCTTTGGCTCAACATTAGCCTTGAGGTTTGTGTAACATATGCAGATATTCTTAGCCCATCTTTCCTATCAAATTGTTATTTAGTTACAGTGGATTTCATGTGCTGCTGATTCATATAAAGCTGTTGTTGGTTTTCATTTGCCAGACTGTTCATATCCCAAAAGGAGGCAAGTCGTTTGGTACTGTCAAGTGTGAATGAGGACTACAAACTTCAAATCACAGCAAACCCCTTCCAGGTTGAGCTGCAGTCCGAGGGTGAGACTGTTATGAGCATGAATTCAAATGGGTTGTTGTATTTTGAGCACCTACAACCACCTCCCCGTGACAGGTACAGTATCTGTCTACCACATCGTTGTATATACTCGTTGTGCTGTAGCTGAAGATAAACAATTCTATGGAGTTGCAATTTCTGAAAGCTCTTATGCACTGAAACATCTTCTCTTTGACTTCATAAGTATAGTAACTACATGGTGAAGTTTTAACAAACAAATTCTAGATCAATTAGATGCAGACTGTTTTAATCCTTTGCGGTAGCCATGTGCAAAATGCTAACCTCATTTAATGGCCAATTCTGCAAAACACTGAAGTATCCTGGTACTCCCTGTCTTTCTTGGGAATGAGTGATGGTAGTATAATGAGTTTATTAATTTCATCTTTTTTATCACTAAGTTTACTCTTTAAGTAAATGTTATTCACTCTATAAGCACTTGAAGTCAAGTTTTGTTCAACTTACAATGTGCCATCTAGCTGCAAGATTTCATAGGTTAATCACACTACAAAGTGCTGGAAGGATGAGAAACTTTAGTGCAGGACATGTCATGACTAAAAAATGGGCATAGCAAGCATCTCTCTTGTAGAGCATTATTTTAAACATTGTAATTAACAGGGAGCCCTTAGCAGAATGATAAAGAAGTGAGGATCTTCTGGGCAGGTAAAATGATGACACAGATAGAAATAAACATGAAAGGCCAAGAAGTCAACCTAACTCAAGTATTGAGTGAAGGTTATTTTAAGGTATTGAATATTAAAATGATTTGCAAGTTAGAGCGCTCAACTATGATACCAATTTTCAGAGTAGTCAAGCACCAAAATTCTTACAGAATGTATAAAGCTGTGCATGGTGCTATTTTAATTTTCTGTTTGAAATCCTTGCTTATATTAACAATAAACTGATTATTTCTATGTATTTGTTTTCACTAGAAAACCTGCAGCACAAAATGAGGAGGCAGCAAGTGATCCCTCTAAGGTAACCCATGCTTACTGCAATTCCAGCAGGAGTATTTTGTAAAAGAAAATTAAAATCACATGTTCATTTTGCCCCATACTATGTTTACAAATACAGTCTAACCCCTTTCAAAAAGGATTTGGTGTAACATATTGAGATATTTTACAAATTCATAGTGGAAGGAAGGTTTATGTGTTTTACCAAGTCTGTAGAAGGCATCAGTCAGGTAGATTTAGCACAAAAAATAGGGTTTTTTTCTATAGCCTTTTTATTACTAATTTATTTCTCTGTTGTTCTTTTATTTGATCCGGAGTAGATGTGTAAAAGGGAGTTTTGGGGTGATATTGGTCATTTTCAAATTCCCTGTTCATTGCAAAGAGAGTTTCGAAAGAACAAGACCTTTTTTGTAACAGTCAAAAATATGCCTCCACATACATTCAGGCTTGAAACAGAAATAAAATTCTCTCTTAAAATAGACTAGGCAGTGCACAGAGGCACATAGCAGTTTTCCCAGGAGGCTGAGTTGTGCCTGTGATATAATTTTAGCCTCCTGCAGAGCAGATGGCTGCTTACTCTGCTATCCTGTTATAAATGGCAGGAGCTGTGCTGCCTTCAGCATACTTATGTTTGAGCTCTGATTTCTGCCAAGGAAGACACACAGCTGCAAGAGGCCACGTCCACTTATTCTGGGATGAATGTAGAAAAGAAAACTAGGGAAGACACTGCAAGAAGTGTACATTCTACGACAATGAATTACAGGGCACAAGGAGGCTAAAAGTATCAGTTACAGACACTCCAGAGTGTCTGGAGAGTTCTTTTTGTTGTCTGACCTTTACTGTTTGGGGGAGTGGGTTGGTTTCTGTTTGTATGGGGTTTTTTCTGTTTGGTTCTATCCATGCATTTCATATATTTATTCAACATCAAAGAGAAATACATTTTTTACAGTGGGAATAATCACTCACAGAAACAACCTCCCCAGGGATGTGGTATAGTCCCTATCACAGGAGGTTTTCAAGATTTGTTTGGACAGGCTGCTAGATAATCTCATCAAGGCTCCCTTTACCATTAAAGGGTGGACCAGGTGATCTTTTGAGATCCCTTCCAAACTGGGCTATTCTATCATTCTGTAATTCTATCCAAGACCTCAGATATTACTTTTATGCTGTAGCAGACTGCTTGTGTACAACATGTGCACATCAGTTCTCCAGTGTAAATTCCTGCAACTGAATCTGATTTGTGTTTTTTATTTATTTATATTAGCCATATGTGGCAAAAAAAGCAGTTAACATTGTATAAATCTTGTGTGAATAAACGTGTTTTTCTTAGAAATACATGATGTGAGCGGTTTCATTTGCTAGGCTTAGCTATTTCTATATGTACAGGAAAAACAAGAGGATCTAGGTCTCTGGCAAGAGAAATTTGGCAGTTTCTTAGACATCAAAGCTCATGGTAAGTCTCTGTCTGGTTCTGAAAACAGCTTTACTGTTTTGTATATACCCATGTTTATTCATATTTCTGTCTGCTTTCTGTTTAGCTGCTTGTTGTTTATCAATGTCTCACTCGCTCCTGCTTTTCAGTTGTCTTAACTTTGTTTTAATCAGAAATCAGTGATGGGTAACCATTTGACAAAAACTCTGCAAATATTTATTAGATCTCTGTTTAAGAGGGAACACATTAAATGTGACCCATTTCATCAAATCACTGTGTGCCATTTCTGACACAGAATTAACACTATCTGTACTATCTGACTGTACATGTATATAAAGCATGTAATACATTCTTTCCTTTTTTCTTTTTTTTAGTGTTAGTATGTAACATTGACTTCACCTGTAGTTTATTCTCATGACATATAAGAAAATCATGATATCTAAGCATTAATAATTGTCACAAAGAAACATTTTTGAAGTGTGGACTAAAAAAGGAAATACTGAGGAATCTTAAATGATAAGAAGAAGGTTATAGACACATGAGAGCAGTAGCTCAAATACAATTTAAATTATCAATTACCAATATATGTGATGATCTGCTGTCCATCCCGTTGTATTTTATATTAATTAAGTTGGTTAGCTTTGTCCATTACCATTATCATGAAGACTTTTATAGCAACCAGCACTACCCAGCAGCTGCAGTAGGGAGAGGGAAGTCTGAAAGCAATTTCTTTTTGTGACAGAAACTTCTTCAGTTCACAGTCAAAACACAGAGGACAGGAAGCTATTGCCCTTGTTGTTCTTGCTATTTCTCATGTCTTTGGCCAGCACCATGTTTTTCTGTTTCTTGTGTTAGAGGAATAAAGTCCTCATGGTCAGATCCTGAAGCCACTGCTTGTCAGTCTGCAGGATCTCTGGTTGCCTGCCAAAAGTTGCTCTGGATTCAGTAATGTGACAGGATGATATCACTGGTAGGGACTCTTGTGCATGCTACTCCCCTGGCTGAGGGTGAAGAGAAGATCAGTGGGAAACAGGCAATTCAGATTCTGAAGTCCACTGTGCTGCAAAGTTTGGCTTTTAGGTACTGGGATAGAAACAGGAGACAATTTTAAGCAGTTTCATTACAGAATAAAGAAGTGATGCATGATTGCATGGGTTTGGGGTTTTTTTCAGTTAAAGTGATTAATTTTATCTACTTAAGAAGTTCAAAATCAGAAGAAATACAATAAAATCTGTTTCAAACATTACCTCTATAGAACAGAAGTAGTAATGGAAGTGAAGTTGAAAGGAAGCATGAGAGTTAATTACTGAAACATTAAAACCTATTTTCTTTTGGTTTATCCAGTTAGGTTGCTCTGCTCTGTTCCTTTCAGGTAAGCGTAAGAATGGAACTCTGCATTCTCATCATTTAATGTTATTTCCACAGGTCCTACTTCTGTAGGCATGGACTTCTCTTTACATGGATATGACCATGTTTATGGAATACCACAACACACAGAAACACTGCTTCTTAAAAACACCAGGTAAAGGTGTCAAGGTGTCAGATTGCTAGTGAATGCAGTGTCTTTTTATTTTTTGTAAGAGAAAGCTATAACATTGTATTAATAATTTAATGCAGACAACAGCTTGAGATACATATATCATATAGTGTAAATTTTAGTTTAGTGATGCAGCAAACTGAATTGTAGCCCTAATCCATGTGGAGTAAGGTGTTCTGCTTTCCCTAGTGTGCAATTTCATGAATGGCCCCTTCTGTTCTCTGTAAATTTTCCATGCAGTTTTTTTCTGAATTGCAGGATTGGTGATGTTTTAGCAGAACTCACAAAAGAGCAGTTCTATGTGAGGATGGGAGAGTTCAGAAATCATATTTGAGGATTTAAAGCAAACACATAGTAATCTCATTGGCAGTAAAAATCTTGTTTCCTTCACATAGAACCAAAGCAAAGAAGCAGTAACCTTGGCAGTCCACATTTCAGCTCTGGATGCTAAACAAAAGACCAGAACACAGAGCGCTCACTGAGTATTCACCAAGTTTAGTGGGACAGCAATAGAGTTAAAACTGGCCTAGTGTAAGATGCTTTATGTGTAACAAACACATCTGTTTGTTTGTCCTAGTGATGGTGATGCCTACCGGCTTTATAATTTGGATATTTTCGGCCACAAGATACATGACAAAATAGGCATTTATGGTTCAGTGCCCCTTCTTTTAGCACACAAGCCTAACAGAACTTCAGGGATCTTCTGGCTGAACTCTTCAGAAACACTGGTGGATATTAGTACAAAGGCAGTAGCTGAGGTGAGAGTTATTCACTTTCCTCAGAATTAAATAACTAAGCACTTCAGGTCAGGGCCAACAAGAATATAACAACACTATTGGAGATTTATCTTTTGCTCACTAATGAAGAATTGGCAGTCTCTTCCTCCTGTCCTCCCTATTGCTAAATTTGTTGTATTAAATGAAGAGAACAAAGAGATTACTTCTTTCAAGAGCCAAGCTATAGATGTTGTATCTTAACAGGTCTACAGGAGGGGGCAGAGAGAAAAAAACAAAAAAAATCTACACAGGTGGATGTAGCCGGCAGAAAAAATGGTGGACAAAAATCGTGACAATCACTTGGATTTGAGGAATTTTTATGAGTGTTTAAGTTCTTGGAATTGCCACACATTTCTGCTTAGCAGGCTCATTCTTCTGTGGAATGTAATTGATCTTGAAGACACATAAAATGTTCAGGAAATGAACTCACTCAACTCTTGAAACATGAACATATGAATTCTGTTAAAAATGAAACAACAAAAAAGCAAATCTTGCTTTTCCAGCACTGCATGATGTCATTACATTTTTAAATTTTTTTTTACTTATGATATAGATATTACTCAAAGATCCTACACAAAATGCACAGTCTTTAATTATAGAAATGCTTTAATTATTTTGCCACTCGCTACCCATTTTTTCTCATTACCTATTACTCTACTTTGTGTAAGTGGAATGCAAGGTAAAGGATTTGTGAAGGATATATAAGAAACATTCAGTATGTATTCCTAATACATGCCAGGTACGTGTTAGTGAATTTTGTGTGTCTCCCTCTTTGCTCCTTCATTGAATAAAAGTTTGATAGAGAGAGAGATTCAGGTTTACCTTGTTTTCCTTCTAAGCACACTCCATCCAGATCTGCTGCAGAGACTGCTAAGCAGAGAGCAGTGCCTCTAACTGATGTACGCTGGATGTCAGAAAGTGGGATCATTGATGTTTTCCTGCTGATGGGACCCACTGCGTTTGATATCTTCAAGCAGTTTGCACAACTGACAGGTACTAACTCACATAATTTGGAGTCAGAATGGCACACTTACTCAGGAGATTCTCTGAGGAACATGCTGTACCCAAGAGTGGGTCAATATTTGCCGAGCCCATTGTGTGCAAGAGGCCAGTTGTTCCCAAACTGCAGTGTGTAGATGAAAGGCTCGTGCTTTGTAAAGACAGGCCTCCATCCTTGTTTTCCCTAGCATTCACAGCTGGTCAAACCTGGCTTTAATTGAGAAACCAGCATAATTACTGCTATCTGAAACTGCACCCTTAGATGACGAGGTGAAACACAGGGGACTAGAACTACCAGTCACTATTAAGATAGGCCATCTTATAATGTGGAAAGACTGAATTTATTGACAGTTTTATCTTCATTCATATACTCTTTCTAGGCACTCAAGCCTTGCCTCCACTTTTTTCTCTGGGCTACCATCAGTGCAGGTGGAATTATGAGGATGAGCAAGATGTCAAGGCAGTGGATGCTGGCTTTGATGCACATGACATTCCTTATGATGTGATATGGCTGGACATAGAGCACACAGATGGCAAGAGGTATTTTACTTGGGACAAACAGAAATTCCAGAACCCCAGAAAAATGCAAGAACATCTCAGGAAGAAAAAACGCAAGGTAAATAATATTGCAGGAAGAAAGAAAAGATTTCTCTGTAGTGTGAATCTACCCAATCTAGCTTTAACCAGGGTACTTCAGATACTGGAAACAGGTTAACTACAATAGAATAAATTAGACTGTGTTGCCATCTGGTGATGCTTCCAGCATGCAAGCTATCTTGTTTAATTCAGTTCCTCATACCATTTTATTATTTAGTAGTTTGTTCTGTCTCCTGACAATCCAGCTAAACTTGACTCATGTGAAACTCCATCTTGCAGAAGCAGCTCGGTGCTGTCATTGATGAACACAGCAGAAAATTTTTCTTCTTAACATGAGCTTTCACCATTGATAGTTTCTGTGGTTGCTTCAGCTTTTCTTTGTGTTTCTGTATTTCTATTTTTACAGCTAAAATATTTTCCTAGGAAGTATAGAGGTATTAAGATGTAGGCAGTATCTTAAAGTTGTAGAATTTCTTAATGCTTCATCTTTGCCAAAAGTCAATGGAAAGGTGACTGTTGAAATAGCCTTCAAGTTTTATAATCTCTCAATTGGAGCTTTAGTACTTTCTCAGCTCTGCAGCAAAGCAGTAGAGTGCAACTGCAAAATGCAATACCTGTTGGTGTTGTATGCCGCACAAATTAAAATGAATTTAAATGTCTTAAGGCATATGATTTTAAGCAGGCACATGAACACAGATGTCAGATATTTTCCATTCACAGAATACAGCAGTGAATTAAACATAGCGTTTTTAGGGGTTGGGATACTTGCTTTTATCTGAAACAATGGGTTTTGTCCTTTATTTTGGAGGGGTGAGTTCATGCACTCCTTGTAAATTCAGGTCATGTACATAAGTCTATCACAGTATATAAAAAAACTGGTGTCTGCTTTTTAAAATTAGGGACACAGCTATCTTCTTTACCTGAGATGAAGTCATTCTCTGCCTTTTATCAAAAGTGAACTCTTACTGTTTTGTTAAGCACAGTTGATGCTAATGATGCATTTTATTTTTTTATCCTGGCAGCTTGTGGTCATCGTAGATCCTCATATTAAGGTTGATCCCTCATATACCCTATATTCACAGGCAAAAGACAAGGGATATTTTGTGAAAGACAGAAATGGGCAAGATTTTGAGGGCATCTGTTGGCCAGGTAAAAAAATACTCTGTCTTTATGTTTTAAGCTGTTTATTTTAAAAGTTTTGCAGGATAGTTTAATTGAGATCCATGGAAGAATTAAATTCTTATATTCCTTGCATTTTTTTGTAAATATTAATAATTATAATAAGAATTAAAAATTAGTTTAATAATAATGTGGGGTTTTAGTATAGTCATGTTCTGATTGCCTCAGCTGTACTACCTCTGTTAAATCTATTGGATCTGCAGATTGTCCCAGTGCCTAGAACTAAAAAAGTTGGATTTGTTAATGAGAATAGTCATTCCCCTTCCTGCCTTGTTTTGAGCACAGAAATGCAGTCTGGTCTGTTGCAGTGAGCACAGCTTTTGTAGTTTGGGTGAAATTTAGTGAACCCTAATCTTGGAGACTTTGATTCAATAGTAATACAGTGATTTGATGTTATTTTTCATGAGGTGATCTCATTGCAGGGAGGCAAAGGAGGTTGTCCCCCTTCTTTACAGACAGGAAGCCCACAATCCTGGCAAAGGAATGATTATGGGAAAAATCAAGGACATATTACAACTTCTAGTAGCATGACAGGATGTAGTTATTCAGCTTCTCATTGACACTTTCCTGTTGAAGCTCAGAATACCGGGGATGTTGTCTTTCCCTGACTTCTTGTTCACATGTGAACATATTTCAAACTGCTAGCTGTCATCCTTACATGAGCTTCAGACCTCCAGAATCTACGTGTGTTGTGAACATGGCAAGGGGTGTACTGAGTTCCAAGTCAGCCTGGAATTTGCTCTTGAGCTTTAATTTAAAAAAAAATAGCAACTACATTATTGCTGCCTATGAAAAGTACTGTAGCTTTAGGCCATTGTATTTAGGAGCAAAGACAATGTTCATAAAATCAGGTAAATAATTGGGATCTCCACATCCACAGGTTCCTCTTGTTATCTGGATTTCACCAATCCTGAAGTGCGAAAATGGTATGCAGATCAATTTGCCTTCAAAACATACAAGGTTTGTATTTATTTGCTCTGATCTACATATCCTAGAAAGCCTGGAAAGGGAGAAAAGAGAGAAGATACTGTCTAAGCAAGTTGTTGGCCTTTGTAGCTCTATTATTGTAGTGTAGAGGAAAATATCTTGATAAGCTGAAGTACCACAGAAGGATTTTCTCCATGGACTTATCTACACTAAGACAGTTGGAACTCATATGCCACCAGTGAACATGCTCACTTAGTTGCAGCAGTAGAAGGGACAAACTGCAGGCATTTTAAGAACCCACAATCTAAAACAGCTGCTGCTATTCCAGCATTTACTACCATGGTAGCACACAGGAGCGATGTGGGAGTGCACTCTGACAGCTCAGTCACTTCATACTGACCTTCCTGCCTACTGTGGAAAGTGTCTGGGTGACCATTGCTGCACACCTCCAGTTCCCCTCACCCTGCCCCAAATTCTGGTTTGCAGTAGAGCTGTTGAAACCACTTCCCTAGTAGACATGCCTAGTAGATACTTCTCATGCTACTTTTCCTCTCCAGCTTTTCACCTCTGGCCTTCTCTGACTTTCCTTATGGCTGTTTTATACCTCTCTTTTCCCTGCCTCTTTTCCCTCACCAGAAAGCAGGAATAGCAAGTGCCTACTGAGTTTTGTAAGAATTTTAAAGACCACGTGGGCTTGCAGGCTGCTACCCTGACTAGAAGGGCCTCTAAGAGGGATGAGATGAATGACTGGGGGCTTTCAAGTGACCTGACAAGTGTAATTACCGAGTCTTGTTTTTGTGCTGCTGTTTCTACTCATACCCCAGACTGGTCTGACACCCACTTGAGATAAAAACACTAAGTCACAGGATTAGCTCTGTCATGACCTGGTTGCTACCCTGTGTCACAGGCATCCACTAATATCCTCTTTGTGTGGAATGATATGAATGAGCCTTCAGTCTTCAAGGGGGCAGAACTAACAATGCAGAAAGATGCTGTGCACTACAACAACTGGGAGCATCGGGAAGTACACAACCTCTATGGATTCTACCAGGTAGAGTACCTGGAGACACAAACAACAGCTACTCTCATGGAGTATGTCTGATGTGGTACTTTACACAGTAGTAGGTATTCTGTAAACTTCATCAAGGACTGAAACTCTGCTGTGCTGGATATTGCAATATTTGAAATAAACTCTGATTGGTCACAAGAAAATGTGACAACATCTGTGCCTTTCTACTATAATAATGTAAATTACATTGACTGTGACTATATTACATAGATAATTTTTTTTGTTCACGTATGTTCTAATAAGAATGTGTTATTTAATAGTAGATATTATTTCTGGATACAGAATTTTCTCAATTTTTCTGCCTTAGAAGGACTAAAAAGACAGTGTAGAAAGTACCCTAATTAAAGAGTTTGTCTTCCTGACTTTTATATTCATGATTTTCAGCAAATGGCAACTGCAGAAGGACTCATCAGACGTTCTTCAGGAAAAGAGAGACCGTTTGTCCTCACACGATCTTTCTTTGCCGGATCACAGAAGTATGGTAAGTAAGGATTAGCTGGGTGCCTTCCTTGCTGCTTTGTTCTGTTAAGTTTGATGGACAGTAGCCTAGAGAGGATAGAAACTGTCTTAGAAATACTGATGTGGTAAGTTCGTAAGAGTGCAAGTGATTAAAAAATTAGGAAAGGCTGGCAAGTACTTGGACTTGTACCTGTGTACAAGTCAAAGGGAGAATAGCAGCCTGTGTCCTGTGACAATACCTGCTTTTATTGCCTATTTCAGGAGCATGCCTTAGAAAGAAAAAAAAGTTGCAATGTACAGAAATTCACAAGTAGTTCATGATTATTCTTGTCTTCTTTCCTTAACTGCAAGCATAAACTGAGGTATGCATGCAATTTTCCTGCATAATGCTGAAACTGGGTATTTCCAGGGGCCGTGTGGACTGGAGACAACACAGCAGAGTGGAGTTACTTGAAAATATCCATTCCAATGCTTCTTACGATCAACATGGCAGGGATTTCATTCTGTGGAGGTAATGTGTTTTTCACTGTGCATAAATGGTCCCACTAAGCTTGTATTCCCAAGGTAGACTTCGACACAGATGGTGGAAAGCTGATCATCCCAGTGCATTTCCAGGTGGTTTCACAGATGAGTCTGGTTTCAGAAGCCTGAGTCCTGGCTCTCACCATCATGTCTCCACTAACTTTTGTGCAGTGTTTGTGTCCCATCTGGAGCAGCAGTCCTCAGGTGGTGTTCTGTAGCATCACTGTGACAGTCCTCTGTCACTGGGAAGGTCATTCACTTAGCCTTCAAAAGCTCTCTTGATATTTTTTTTTCAAAGCATAACATATTGCAGCAGTTTTTCACTCTTATTTGGACAAGCAGCTGCCCAACAGCAGAACAGTGAACAAACTGGGAAATGTATGAATTTATACACTTGGAATGTTTGTTAGAGGAGAGCTTCACATCTTCCAGAACCATCTCCAAAACTGTGTATTTTTATTTGTCTGCGCAATATCTAGCTGATGTGGGAGGGTTTATTGGAGATCCAGAACCAGAATTACTTGTTCGCTGGTATCAGGCTGGAGCCTACCAGCCCTTCTTCAGAGGTCATTCTAACATGGAGAGCAAACGGCGCGAACCGTGGCTCTTTGGGGAGAAGAACACCCAGCTCATCAGGAAAGCCATTAGAGAGCGCTACGTCCTCCTGCCCTACTTATACACTCTGTTCTATCGGGCACACACGGCGGCCGAACCCGTCATGAGGTAAGAGCATGACTCAGGAGGCTTAGGGGGTATCTGCAGGAACTTACTTGGAGAAGGGAAGTTAAATTACCATCTCATACTTTTTTGTAGTTAATTATTTGACTGTTAAAAGGGAGAAAACTGCACAAAAATTCTAATAACACCAAATTCTATTTTCATGCATTCTGCAAGCTTTGTTAGGGTTCTCTGAGGAAAATTATGTTTTGAGTTCTTTCCCAAATGACACCTGGAGCACACTAATTCAATAAACACGTCGCATTCTTTAGACTTTTTAAAGTTGTGTGGACTTCAAACTTTTCATCATGATAAAGAACATCACGTAGTAGTCCAACTAGTACATAAACAGTGCTTAATGGATTCCGAACTTGCTGACCTTGAAATGTAAATGCCATTTTGCCTCTAATGAAAATAACTGTTACTGCTTAATTGTTATTGTTATAAAATCTTATTTCATATTAATAGTTTTATCATTTATTTCTGCAGTATTCGTTATAATGTTTCTTTTAGTAGAGAATTTAATAATCTAGAACAGAAATGAAATTAGAAAATAAATATTTGTTCTGTTGCTCTCTAACCTCCTAAAAATGTACCTCTGTGGAACTGAATGCAGCACTTCTTCCAGGAAGAGATGAATGTCACTAATTTCCCTGGTATTGATTTCTGTGTCTTTGAGATTGCCCTAGAACTGTTCTTTTGCACAGATTTACCTTTATTTTTGTTATGCAGATACATCTCATAAGTTTTAAAAACATAAAGGTCTTTTCTTGACAAGGGTTGAGTGGTTTGAGTTTTGAAGACGATTTGCATTACAGACATAGTGTGAGTGTCTGCACATATGTAGGTGTAAATGCATCTGGTTTATGCACTGACATAGACTGTGGGTTTCTGTCTTTCTTGGAATGAAGCTTTTGTTGACATGTGAACTTCCCACAATATTAAATCACACTTCTATTGTGTTAAGTTTGCTGCAGTAGGTACAGAATTAGAGAGGAAGTATATTTTTCTCACTGAGACAAGCAGAGTGGAAAGTGTGTCTCATTAGCAAGCACGTGAGCAGCAGGGCTGCAGTGAACAAGTGGATGCCTATGAGTGAGCAGGTGAGCCAGGCTTTTGTGAAAAGAAACCCAGACCCTGTCTCTTAACAAGCTATTATTGTCATAATCTCTCAAACTTTAAATATACAACTCTTGTTCCGTAACCAGATGGTCATTACGCTCCCCTTTTTTGAGAAAGACTGAAAATGAGCTTCTGGTGCAGGTTTTTCAGTTGTGGCCAGGAGGAGACTTACTATAAAAGCAGCAGTGAGCTGTTGAGAACAGGAAGGACTGTGGTGCAGGGACTGGCTCATCAGGTGCCAGCATTGCTGGTAGGCTGGGACACAAAGGCTCATTCATCTCTCCTTTGATAGAAGGAAGGTAGATGTCATGCAAGGTTGTAAGGAAGAAGGCAGGAGGGAAGAAAATGGAGCCACAGGATGTAAAGATAGGTATACTGGAGTGTCTTCACCCATGCTGTACAGGGGACTCTCATCAGTGACTCAAAGGGGTACTTTGAATCACTGACACAAAAGAGGACCTTGCCCTGTCTTTAGTTCTTGATAACTGTGCCTTGTAAAGAGAGAGAGAAAATGGAGCCTGAAAATGCCAGCAGGACTTGAACAGGTTGATTGGAGAGGAAAAATGACTGAATTCCATTCTCTTTCTTTTCTACAGGTCTCTCTGGATAGAGTTTCCAGGGAAAATGGAAACTTTTGATGTGGAAAATGAGTACATGCTGGGTAAGCAGGTGTCTTATTCTCTAGGATTTGAGTTAAATATTTTTGAGGTGTTGCCTGACAAGAAGAAAATGTAAAACCACTGCCCAAGTTTTAAAAAATTTATAATTGAATATAGAACTTGAGACCTCTTTAAGGGACTTAGTTTTAACAGCACTTTGAAAATAGAGGACGTAGGAGATGCAAAAACTGAGTTTTATCTCACTAGTCACTTTGAAAAAACATGATTGGTTTTGACCTGAAACATCAAGTTCAGTAGAGCAGCTAAGATCACAGTCTGCATCAAAAATGGCAGTAGCAAACAACTACGACCCAAACGTGATTGGTTTTTACTGTGGTATGGCTGGCTTACTCATGTCAGCCATCAGCTCCCTACACAGGCCTTTTTTTTTCAGTAGAAAGTGAACCTAAGCATATGACGTGCCCAAGCAAGCTCCTGAAATGGCTATGGGAGGCTGACAACCCCAGAGCACACAAATTCTACTCTGGGGAGATGCAGCCCTGAGGACCACAGCCATGTTTATATTTTTCTCCAGGAAATGCTTTGTTGGTGCATCCAGTCACAGAGAAAGAGGCCAAGACAGTGACAGTTCTGTTTCCAGGGTCAGAGGAGGTAAGGATGTATATAAATTGCTCAACTGTTCAGCCCCAAGAAGTATTTCATGCAGAGGCCTTCCAGCTCCCCATCTCAGAGCTGCTGAGCACTGCGGCTCTCTTGGCGGCCATGCTGTGCCACTCCGAACCCTTCCTTCAATCCTGATGCCTTGCTTGCCTGGCTCACAGTAAATTTACTTTCTTGCTTTTCCCAGAGCTGCTGCACAGAATTCAAGTCACCTACAGTTTAAATCTCCCTTCAAGGCTTGCTGTTTCTCATCAATCACCATGGAACAGCTTCCCTAAATTGTCACTTTCCTTTTTTCATGTATTTCTCTTTGGGTTAAACTTCTCATTGTATGTGGGGAAAAAGGAAACTTTGAAGAAAGGTCAAAAGGAAATCAAAGGGAAACTGCGGGGAGGGAAAATTTTAACAAGGAAAGACAAGCCTCAGTAGCCTGGGACATGTATAGCAAAGACTGACACATACAGAGAGCAGTTCCTCTCTGAAGTAAAAGTATTTATCCACAGGATGGCAGAGTGCTCCACTCCTACAAAGACCATTTGGCTACAGCAGCTGTGAAGTGGAGGAAGGGAAATGATTTGGGGAAAACCTAAGGGGGGAAACCCTCAGGAAAAGCCTGAGATTCTAGAAAGTAAGCAGCAAAAGGGAGTGTATGAGACCATGCAGAGCCTTGTGACTCCACTAATGCACCTGAGGACACTTAGAATTCTTCTCAGTATACCGAGAAAAACAGATTAGGCTCTCCAGACAAGTTAAGGTCTTTTGTCAAGACTTCTATAGCAACTGAGTGCTTGGCACACTTGAGTTAAACCTGCTGGCAAGTGTGTTGCATGGGAGATTAAGATGCAGCTCTCTTTTGTCACCTGTTATTAGCAACTTTGTTGTTAATTTTCACTTCAATATTGTAGTGGTTTGAGTTCGTTTACTTGAGTTTTTTGGCTAAACGCCAGTACACTTACCAGATTTTATTTAATTTTGCTGTGAGATAAGGATTAGGAGTAGGTAAAGCAGGCTCAAACTTTAAAGAATATAAAGAAAGTTTATTAACAGACTTAAAAGGAAGGAAACAATTAAGAACCAGAACAAACTTGTCAGAACACATTTGCTCTTCCCACCTCTCTATTTTTTTCAATGACAATACAAAAAACAATACTTTGACTTTCAGTCAGTTTACCACTTTTAAATTAGTCTTTCTTCACTTCATTTAGGGAGAGGAGTTTTCTCCTTCTTTACTATGTTGACTTCTCCACAAGAAATACAGTTTTTATGGTTTTCAGTTTCACAACTAGCAGCCGCCCAGGAGNAACTTTGTAAGTAAACCTACGACAAATATAAATATGCTTTTTCAAGAACTAGATTAAAAAAATTAGTAAGTGTTTCATTGTTTTGCACTTTCAAATGCTTTAAGACATGCAAAACATTATGCAAACTGTAGAAAAGGTCAGATTCTTTTTGTGCTTCAGAAATGATCATTTATTCTTTTCATCCAGAAGGTCATTTAATTTAAAAATAAATGCTTTTTCTTACATATCAAGTAGATTGTTAGGAATAGTGACAGGTTAAGCAAGAGAGTAATTGCATCTGCAGAGAGAACAGATCTTGGCATATGTGTCACGCTCATTATTATTTTTTCATTTTTTCTAGATTTGGTATGATTTCAGAAAATTTGAGCGAATGGAAGATGTAGGCACAGTGAAGATCCCAGTAACACTGGAGAATGTATGTTTTTGTTTTAAAATGCTACTTTTATGGAGCAAAAAAAAAATCCCCAAGCTTTTGTTTGTCAATACTCAGAATCAGAAAAGTGACATTTCAATTTCCTTGTAGAAATGTAGTCTAAAATAGCTTTTGTATAAAAGTCCCATCTCCCTTATTGTTAGATTGAAAACTACTGTGTCCTGGTGGTAAAATGAGGTAATATAAGGGTTGCTTTTCCAAGAAAAAGTATGTTGCGTATACACACACAGATGGTTACTACTATTCTCATTGTTAGTTGAATAATTTTCTTTATATATTTGTGGTAAAAGTTCATTTCTAAGTTGAGCAAACTTCTGTTATCTCTGATCCTTGTTAAAATTACATTATCAAAGTATGGGAACCTTTCTGCCCTGGCTTTGTGTTTTTGCAGATTCCGGTATTCCAGCGGGGGGGCACTGTGATACCTCTGAAGACCACAGCTGGAAAATCCACTGAATGGATGATAGATACTTCTTACGAACTCCGTGTGGCGTTAGACACAGAGGTACTCTGAGACAGTGTTTCCTTTTTGCAAAGATGTTTTCTACTCCACTTGACCGTTGTAGGCCCTTGCTGCCTGTTCGATCAGCACAATGGCATCTACGTTTGAGTGCCCAATGGCTCTTCTCCACTTGTGCTGTTTGAGGGGACTCTCACCTCTCCTCCACTGTTCCCTCTAAGCACGACTACCTAAGCATAGCAGAGGCAGAATATAGTTCTGACCTTTTTTCAGCCCTTGTCTAGTCCCTTGGAGGAACAGAGAATGAGCAAGCCACAAACTTCCTCTTGGGCACAGAGAGGGAACTTCCTACAACTGCCTTTTCTAATGAAGAGGTGACGTGTGGCACCTGCATCAATTTACAAAACCAGGATGTCCAGCACCCTCAGAGCTGGATTGCAGTGAGCCTTCCAGGGATACAAGTTGCTAAAGAAAAATAAACTCACACTTTCAATATGAAGCATAACATATAGTGAAACATTTTAGTTTCATTATTCAACACTAGATGCTGCTGTTAATTTGTGCTCCATGTGTTGTGTTTCACAGGCCTGTGCCATAGGTGAGCTCTACATAGATGATGGGCATTCATTTCAATATCTCCACAAGAAGCAGTTCCTGTATCGGAAATTCACTTTCCACAAGAACATTCTCTCTTCCAGGTAAAAGCCACCAACACACTGTCACTGGAAATGCCTGTTCTAGTTCATGAGGCCTTCTTACAAATGTAGCAGTACTAGTCTTATCTATTGCTTAGTGAGGTCCCAGAGCGTGCAGTATCTGTCATAAAACTGCAGAAATAAGCAGGGGTCTGCATAAGTCTAAGGGCAGTAACACATGAAATACTGAGTTGTTTCAGCCTAGTCAAACTCAAGATTCTGCAGATTGACACAAATATAAAGAAAGTCATTAGAAAGAGTAAAGCCTATGAGAGAAACAAAAAAGACAAACTGGGAGATTTGCAAGTAGGCAACACCTTAAGTGTTGTATTTTCTAAGGTGTGTTTTCTAACATAATCTTCGCTGAGAGGGTGGTCAGTCACTGGAATATGTTCCCCAGGAAAGTGGTCAAGGCATCAAGCCCATCATAGCTCTAAGCACATCTGGACAATGCTCTTAATCATATGGTTTAGTTTTAGGTAGTCCTGCAAGGAGCAGGGAGTTGGGCTTGATTCATATGTGTGCCTTCCAACCTGCGTAATTCAGTGCTTCTGTCTGGGAACCAAAACCACACCAGTGTCTCCCAAAGTAATCAACAAATTCACCATATGTGTTAGCATGAAGAGAAGCACTTGGAAGGAGGCACAAGGGGCACCTGCAAAGGCTCAGTGACAAAACCTAAAAGCCAAAGACATCCTTCACTGCTTGTAAGCAGAGATGCCAAATATGTCACTATAACACTTGCTATTGAGGTATGTTGTACATAGGACTGTGTAGTGCCTAAATGGTGATTCTACAGGCATTTTTTAGTCCTTCAAGCTTCAAAAACATGCAGAAGGTGGTCCTAAAGCTACAAAATTTAACACACAGCAAAACTAGTTTAGCTTGTATAATGTGGTTAAAAGTACACTTCAAATCTCTTTATCTGAAATGTGAAATCTGAAAAGCTTAAAAGTTCAGGATGGGAAAGAAAAATGTTGTTAAATTGCTAGCGAATCTACAAGTTGGAAAAAGAATCATTTTGAGATGAATGATATAACATTCTGTTCATTAAAAAAATGTTTCATTTTGATTTGAGGTTTTTTAGAGCTTTCTAATAAAAAATTAGTTACAAAATGAAGCAATTTTGTCTCAGATTGAAATATCTTACTTGAAAAAAATGTTTAAATTAGCTGTACATTCATATTTAGGAGTTTTAACTACTGTTTTCTGAAAATCCAGAACTTTCCTGGTTGTCAAAGCCATGCTTTTTGCCATAAAATAGTTTCTCGAACTGTTTTTCTTCTAACTGTGAATTCTGATATGCAGTGAAAAATCAGCTGACAATGGGAGAAAGTTTTACTTGTTTTTAAAAGAAAGGTAAATAGAGGAAAGGCAACCAGTATAGGGAGCTTTCAGGATGAGACTGAAGTAATAATATTTGTGTGATACTGAACATATATTGATGGAAAGAAATTAATGTATATGAAATAATTTTCCTTTTTCAGCTACGTAGATGAAAGCGGACAATACCATACTACATGTGTAGTTGAACGGGTGATAGTTCTGGGATTTGGAAAGCAACCCACTTTTGTGACAGCCAGTTCCAAGGGTAATGAATTGACTTCTGTTTTACTACAAATTTTTGAAATTCTGTTGCTCTGCTGCCATTCACTAGAGATGTCAGACTGACAGGCCTGTAAAGGAAGTGTTACAGCATAGGAAGCCTCTTTGTTTAGTTTTTGCTACTTCTTCGATATTAAGGACAGAATTTAGTGAAAGGAGCCCGCAGCTATTCACCACGAATACTGCCTGCAGAACTGAAGAACACTGGCTTTGTAAGGCAATAGATACATCCGTAAAAGTGGTTTGGATTGAACAAGTTCAGACAACATTGTCCTGCACAGAACACGAGCAGAGATGGCACTTCAAATGAAGGTCCGCTTGCTCAGGTCTGTCAACCTGCCTAGTCTAGAACAGGATACTTACAGACAAACCCAGATTTACTCTTCTGTTTCCATGCTCATCCAAAAGCTCTGAAGTTCCTGACTATATGGGGATCTCTAGAAGTTGTTTGGGATCCCATATGGATAGGCAGTAGCATCTACAGAAAGGGCTTATAATTTCTTTTTGCTTTCCAAGCATGTCCCTTCACTTTGAGAGACACGGGGAAATGGACTTTCTGTCTCCACCTGTCAAGGGTGCTTGGAGGAAAATCTGTGCAGAAACCAGGGTTATTTTTTTCAGAAAATTCCTTGAGTAGGTCCATAGTTTGATGTATCATAGGTTGAAAGATCAGAAAAAAAGAAATAGTTACTTTCTTATTCTGCTGCATTCTTATGTGTGTGCTGGGAAGATTTGACTTCTATTTCTTTTTTAATCAATCCTTTCCATCAGTGGCAGGGACAATCAGAACTAAAAACTGTAGAGAGTCACATGTAACTGTGTTTCAGAAGGGTTCTTCTTGAATTAAATAGAAAACTCTCTTGTCCTGTTCAGATGGGAAAAAAAAAGAAGTGGTTTTCACATACGATGCGAAGACCTCTGTGCTGACACTGGAAAACTTAGTCCTGAGTGTTGATGCTGACTGGGAGATCTGTATCAGCTGAAAGGAGACGCAGCTTCTTCAGAGCAGCTGTTCACTGAGAGGCTGAGGAGAAATAAACTGGGAGGACTTCAGATGTTCACTTGAATCTGGTGAAATCAACAAACATATTTTCCACCAACACACCCAAACTAACATTTCTTACAAGTTTTCTTTTAAAGCACTAATTTAAACTTGGATAACTTTCCTGTTCAGCAAAAGTAATAGCACTAGATTGTATCTTTGGGGAAATAAGCTAAATACTATTTGCATTAGGCTAGCTTCAGTTAGGCATTAAGCTTCAGTTCTGCCTTCACTTGCAATAAAAATCATGAGTTGATTGTGGCTTGTTGGCACAGGCCTTAATATAAGGCCTTGAAAATCCCACTATTCAGAGACTGGAGCACTTGAGGAGATCTGGGCCAGTTCAACAAGCAGTGTCAGCAGATATGACAGACACAGAGGTTATCACCAGAGTTCTGCCTGCCAGCTGTCTTCTGAGAACAAACACAGGAGACATCCAGTGTGATCACAGACACTTCTGCTTTCCAGTCCTTATGACAGTGCAAAATTAGCTGGTCTGCACAGGAAAGTAAACAGCAGACTCGCCAAACAGCTCAGGCACTGGAAGTGAGGTTTGGGGAGCTTGTGCCAGTCAGTTGTGCAGTAGTAGAAGACGGTCATTGAACGTCACTGATTAGAGCCAGCCCAGTGAAGGAGCTGTGCTTTTCCGCATCTTCCAAGTCCTGCCAAGGTTTGGCCTCCTTTACACAAGTTTTAGCAATGTCACTTTTTAGTATCTGGTTGAGATTTGAGCAAGGCATTTATGATGCAAATTTTAATTCTAATGGGATTAGTTCTGCATTGAGGCATCCCATTTTATGCTTATTCCTCCATTCTGTTACAACTCAGCCTAATGTTCCCTTGCCTCCTTTTCCCACCATCTCTGCAAATAGAACTGGGGTATCCTCATGCTTGCTTCCCTTGGAAAACAGAGACATCCTGAGTCCTACATCCACTACATCCTGCCTGTTCCCTCAGTCCTTTCTGTATTAGGCATCTCTTTTCACAGGCTGCCATTGCTCCACCGTTTGTTTACCCTTTCCATTTGCTACACTTGTCAGCTATGTTATTTTAAAACCAGTTCTGCTTTGAGTCAAACCTGAACATGCCATCAGTTGGGTTTCTGTTTTTTCTGGATTTCTAGTTCACTTAATTTCTTTTAGTAAGATAAGGAAGTATTTTCTAAAAACATCAGTAAATTAACTTGAAGGAAACAGAGAAGGATGGTCACCATTTTTGCCAGCTAAAGGTAACGTAACGTTACTAATCCCCCCCGAGCTTAGTAAGTCATTCCCACCTGCTGCTGTTTGTCCTCTGCAGGGCAGATTTCTGGGAATAGCAAGCGTGAGAGCAAACTGTAAGTACTCTGCTCTTGACTATTCAAGCGTAGTGTGTTCCCCCCCCCAGACCCTGAGGTTCCTTCTTTTTTATTCTGTAGAGCTGTTTGTCAGCACCTTCCAGGAG
This sequence comes from Orthonyx spaldingii, assembly GCA_013397795.1. Classification (NCBI taxonomy): domain Eukaryota; kingdom Metazoa; phylum Chordata; class Aves; order Passeriformes; family Orthonychidae; genus Orthonyx; species Orthonyx spaldingii. The sequence continues at coordinate 225,502 of VZTJ01000675.1, forward strand.
ACAGTGTGAGCCTCCACTCTGCGAACTGGCAGCATAAATACTGTTGTGCTTCATACAGATGTGTTAATCCAGCTAGAACAGCAGCAAATAGATCTTTTACATTAGTGAAAAGAGACAGACCTTATTTTTCTATCGCCTTCTAATCTTTGATTGATGTTTCTTACTATGTTTAAGCACAGCAGTGCTTCTGACAGGATATAGTTATTGTCTGGGGCAATTTAATAAAATATTTTAACTGCTATTTCTCAAATTGGAAAATGAAATAAAGTAATAATGAAGTAAGTTACATGCCTAATTCCTTCCAACCTTCTTTCTACTGTTAAGAATCACTGGTGAGTATTCTTCCAAGAGTATCTGGTTAAAGTCAATGACTTCTTTTATTCTCTGGCCCTTGGTAAGGTATCTGCACCATAGTAAGTACTCATGGGTCAAATTTTCAATGGTATGAAGTTCTTAACCTCTATGGATTTCAGTAGGAATTAGTTGCTGAAAATCCTAGCAGTTGTATCTTTAGAGCTGAGAAAATAAATTTCAAATAATATTATTTACATTGCTATTTGTAGTAACTCACATTCTTTTCCACATATTTACGCCATAAAGGAAGAAATAAATTTTTAGTATATCCTTACAAAAGGAATAATTGAATTCAGTTAGTGCAAACAACTGGAGCGAAAAATTCATACTAATTAAATAGCAATATTAAAATTTTACATTAGTTCACTAAAGATGAGTTCATTGTTACTCTCTCTTAACATGTCAGCTATTTGTGTACTTCTGCTTGCAGTAAATTCCATCATATATGGGATTTAATTCCTGAGAATTCATTTTGTTATTTGTATTAGACAGCACATCCATTCTCCTCTATGGAAAATTGTGTTTATTTAAAGACACCATTTGTCTTTTACTAGCAACTCGTGTAAAAAAAAAACTACATAATAAACCCATCTGTCTAGTAAGAAATAAGAAAAGGGGAAATTGTATTTTAAACAGGTGTAACTCCTGAACATACCTAAAGAGCAACATTGGCTTAGAAGTGAGAAGTGCATGTCCACCTGCCATTCCATATGCAGGCACTGGCTGATCCGTTAGCTATAGCAGTAGCAGCAGGTCACGCCCTGGCACCATCCCAATAGAAAAAGAAACCAATCCCACTGCTAATGATTCACGTGATCCTCCCCAGCAGCCCACAAAGAGTATCAAATGTCATACCCCTACTACTGACAATTCTTCCAGAAACAGAGCTCTGTATATGAGATACGAGATGTATTGTTAGGCAGAAAGGGAGACTATGAAAGAAAAAAACATATGCACAGGGTGCAAAATGAGCATTTTTGCCGAAGCTGTGCAGTGAAAGGCCCTTGCATCTCACTACTTGCATATCTTCCAGAGTGACATGTGGCTCTGCCAAGCTGTCCTGCAATGTCATGTCAAGTATGAGACCTGCAATCCTTGCATCTAAAATGTAATGAGGAAGTCATCAATTCTGCATCTAGAGAACCCACCCTAAAGCAATTGCATTTCTATTTTCACAAATGCTTGAATCTTTTTCAATTGCCCTGTTGGTGCAAGAAGGCTTGCATTCATGATATAAAGAAAATCATTTAGGCCACCTAAATGGCCTACAAGACTAATGATTAATATTCCCAGAGGTTAGTCAAGCCTGCCAACTATATTACCTTCTTTAAAAGTTCCCCCAGTGGAATTTTCTTTTATGAGCTGTCGAGTTTGTCCAGTGTACTGTTGCTTTTGAATGTGTAGACCGAGCAAACGGCTGAGAAAAAAAAAAGAATCAGTGCACTGGAAAATGCCATAGCCCTAAGGCAGAAGGTCAGCAATATATATGTGAGCCAGAAATGAGTATCATTAGGCAAAAATAAAACTGATGTCAGCCTGTAATTGAAGACTTCTCAATCAAAGAAAAATCAAGGTATTACGGTGCTTTTCTTGACATATAAATACTGCCACCTTTTAAAGAACTGCGTTACAGAGAAAAACAATATATGTTCAGATTTGCTCTCACAGAGGCTGTGAATTTGTCCCTTATCCCACTGTTGTATGAAAAAATACATGTGCAGAGTCAGATGTTTCCTTTAGCTTTGGTATATCCTAACACACAGAGAATGGCCCAGTTTCCACACTATGCTCTTTATAAACTTTTCAGCCCCTACAGAAAGAGTTGCCTTTTTCCTGGGAGGTGGCTATTACCAGGTGAATCTTATTGCCAAGCTGCTCTCCAGAGGAACTAAACCCAGCTGGCAGGTATTAACCTGACCTCAGTAGCATCAAATTAGCACCTTTTTCTACCATTAGAAGTGCCTTCTGATAATCTTCTCTAGTAGTAAAAATTTGTCTGTATCTTTTCTGCCACAAAGGGTAGAAACGAGTCAAGTACAAGAGTTCTTTCAGTAGTGTCAGGACCATTGTCTGGCAGTACTTTGTACATAAGGTTCCCAAGTCAACAGGAGTTTAGCTTCCCGTTTCACTGTTTTCTCTACTTAAGGAAAAGATGAACTGCTTGTACCAGGAGTCAGCCCACACACAGAGCCTGTCCCAGGGACATGCCTGGCCTCAGCACAATCTGCACAGAAGACTGACACCATCTCACTAACCCCCACCCTCTCATTTTCCCTCTCTCTTTGCCTGTAGTTATTTTTAGATTTCACAGTTAAAGCTTGTCCCTTCTGGACGCTTACATGCACAGGCCAGCACACACGCATGCTGTAGATAAAACTCAGATACGGGAGTGAGCCAGCTGATCATCTTGTCCCACGTCAAGGAACAAATTCCAGTTTCTGATGACCAAATACTGTCCTTTGAGAGGATGCAAAACCACATGGAATTTTCTGGTTTGCGAATTTGACTAGAAGACTTTCAACGGATAGAAAAGACGGTTTGCACAGCAACTTCCTCTTCTCTGAAATTTCCTTCCAGTTTGCAAGATCCTGCTGTCTTTCAGCATTTTCTGTAGGTCTGATTCCCATGCCGTCCGCCGTAAATGCAGCGGTGGCTCAGCAAACAGGAGCTGGGTCAGTCCCCAGCGCCACTGCTGGCACTACGGAGGGGGCAGGAGGGGGCACAGGGGGCATTTATTCTGCCATTATAAGTCGCAATCAGCCCATTATCAGCGTAAAGGAGAAGACCTATGAAGAGCTTCACAAGAAGTGCCTGGAGAAAAACATTCTCTATGAAGATCCTGATTTCCCACCAAATGAGTCCTCCCTTTTCTACAGCCAGAAAAGCCCTGTCAAGTTCGAATGGAAAAGACCACGTGTAAGTAACATGTTTGCTAAGTGCCTCTTTCTGTAAATTGAAGTATCCACCCCGAGCTTACATTTCTGCAGAAATTGTGTGTTAGGGAGGCAGGCGGAATAAACTGGAAATATATTTCCTTACAGCTTTCCTGGGAGATAACTAGCTAGGGCTGTGGAAGCTTAGACAATGTGTATGTAATGACTAAAATACAATAAACCAGAATGAAACAACAACAACAGAGATGGAATGAAATATGTAGAAAGAGACATGGGGAATTTAATTTTCTTCTTGCATGGTTTGCCTGGGATTTTCTTGTCTGAAAGTACCAAAGAAAAACTCTCTGATTCTGCAACAAGTTACTAGATTTGTTGAAGGTTAGTTTTGTTAACACTACCTTGTTTCACTTAAACCTTTATTTTAGCATTCTGCCATTTTCCTCATGTGTGAAAATAAAAGGACAGGTTATGGTCTGAAATATGCTTTTAGTCAGTTGTTCCCTGCATTGCTTATCCCACTTACCATAAATGTGGGTATTCTAATCACTATGAAGACCCACTCTTGGCTACTAATCCCATTTATTTTCCTGTTTTGTGGGTACTCCCCAGCCAGCCTTCCTCTTCTTTTTCATCTTTTTTTTCTCCATCTCTCTCACTGGCAGAGGACTAATAACTCAATTCCCATGGATTCCCCCTCCTACTGCAGGAGGAGTTACACTCTTTCCCTGTCATATCTGCTGGGCAGCTGCTCCCCTGCAGCAAGGAAGTCCTTGGGACACTGCCTTGGCCCCTGTCATCCCCTGTCTGACAGTGGGGGTGTTGTTCTGAGGAGCTTCCACAGCTCCTTCTCTCTGGCAGTTTTTGGCCACCTCTTTTATATTTGCCATACTTCCCCTGCACCTAAATCTGTGCTTCAGTGGCAAAGTCAGTGGTGATAGATAAAGCTGAACACAGGAGTGTAACTGAATAGCAAAAGACCAGGAGCTCTTCTGGGCGGCTCTTACAGATGTGGAGGAAAGCCACGTGCTGCTGTCACAACAACAACGTGAGCGATGTGGAGGGACCAAAAAGAGTCCCCCATCTGCTGTGCCCTGTGCCTTTGTGCCCTGTCATTCCTTCATCATCGCCATGGCTGCATCAGCCCCTAGAAAAGTGTGTGAATGAGTTAAATGCAGCCCCAAGTCAGTCATGGAAAGGGATGGGATTTCCCCTGTTTCTGCACAGGGAAGCAATACAGCAGTACAGTGCATGAGTGCCAGCACCCTGCAGCAGACAGACTGCAAGTGTCATATTAGAAAGCATCAAAACAAAAGAAATGCACAATGTAACCTCAGACTTGTCTTACATAACTGTGCAGGCACAGATCAAGCCTTTGCCATTGGAAAGGTTCAGACCAGGGTCTTAATCCCAAAGACATTTAAGTCATTCATGAATATGTAAGTTTGGAAGCCCTGTACTTATTACTCATGTAGCAGCCACAATCTGGGGACCATGTGAGACTTAAATACAAGGTAAACTTCAAAACCAAAGCTATCTGGGTTTTTTTTTTTGATGCAAGCCAAGACTTTATGAAGTCAAATGAATATGAAATAGTAATACTGGGCTAAAGAGTATTTTGCTAAGAGGTTAAAGCAATCATTGAAGCACCACATACACTCAATTGTACAGGCTATGTTTTGTAATAATCTGTAAAGATATGGACAATTTCTATTCTTGTTAAATTGCAATGGCTTTTTTTTATTCCCAAAGAAAGAAACTAGCTTATAAAATATACTCTTATAAAGTGGTAATTTGAATCACTTTGAAGTTCAGGTCAATAGTTGAATAAAACTTGATAAAGTATTCTAAAAGAAAGCAAAATACCAGACAGTTCAGAAGTCCCCAGAGAATATCCTGATGCTGACCAGTCTATATTCTTTCCCTGTGGCATTTTGTGTGCCACATACCCGCAGACGCAGCAAATAAACAAGTGATCAATGTGCACTATGATCCCACGTAAAACAGAGGGCTGGGCAATAGGCAACCTGTTCCTGTCTCTGGTTTCCTGACTCACTGTAGTCATGTCACATCATCAATTTGTAACAAAGCCCCTCTACCCAGAGATCAGGTCCTCCTCCACCACCTCTCAAAATGACTGTCCTCTGCTGCTGTGAGGGCAGCGAATGCACGAGGACTGGCCTTGTCCCTTACAGACAGAAGGACAGGTGCCGTGGCAGGGCAGCTGGCAGCCCTGGCATGGGGGAAGCAAAAAGGCCTTTGTAATCCTACCCAGCTAGTGACTGCTATGCCACGACATGAATGCACAGAGAAGATCTCCTAATACTCAATTCAGACAAAAGCTAAGTGAGAGCCCTGAAAGTTTCCCTGAGTAAAGACTGCCAGATCCATCCCTCCAAGTGTTTCTGTTCAGAGTAAGCATGAGCATGGTTTAGGTACCTAGAGGGAAAATAATATCCCCGCTCAATTAATGCTCAATGTTAAATTATTTGTTCACCCACAGCAGGTCAGAGAAGCCCAAAGCGCTGTTCACACCTGCACTAGGTTATATTCAGCTCATTGACTGGCTGTGCCTCTCACAACTATGCTGCCTGTGGGAATTTCTGACAGCTGAGAGCAGGAATGAGGCCACTGATCTTTGAGGGCTGAGGAAAAGTCTATATTATAACATAACACAGGTCCTACTGCAGCCCTGTGCAGCAGTGGGCAGACCACCGAGAATCCACTGGTGGTCTGACCATTCATAGCGCTGCTTTGTACCTGTCCCTCCCCTGCTCACCCAGGACTGGCCAGATGTCACTGGTCAGTCATTTGCCTATTGGCTCATCTCTCGCCTTGCCCTCCCCCGACAGAGGGCATAAGAGATCTGGGCGAGAGACGAGCTGGACCACTCTTGCCAGGTTCACCATCTCACAGCTTGTTCTATGCACGATCCTTTTCCCTCCATGAGGGAAAATAAAGAATGCTGATATACACGCAAGTGGTCCGTCTGTCTTTACCGGCAAACAGCTGCCACCGTTCCGCCCTGGACCGGAGCTCCTGAGGGCTGGATTCGGTGGTCCAGAGGAGTCCAGAGACGAAACAGCAAAGATACAGCCCTGTTTGGATCTAATGACACCAGGATATTGAGGAAGGCTCTGCTGTGACATTGTGCTTTCAAATGAATGCACCATTGTCATTCTCCTTGCTCACAGCCAAGTCACAGCATTAACCACGAGATTCAATGACTTCCCTATGATGATCCTCTTCCATAGCCAGAAAATCACCAGGAGGAGCTTTCTTTTCATAATGAATACAAATCAAATCAAGTCAACAAACTTTTGGATTTTGCTTAGAATGAAAATTAATCAGTCAGATCATCTACTGCACACACGTGAAGCTGTTTGAATTTAGTAATCACAAAATGTGGACCTGTGCAGGTGGTACACAAAGCAAAGCTGGCAGCTAATGCCACCAAGGCAGGACTCCCAGATGAGGATGATCTAACTCAGAAGCTCTAAATCCAGCTTGGTGTCTGACAACATTGAGCTCTGCCTTGAAGTGTGCAGCACAGCCATTTAAAAGCATGGTCTAGACCACAGGAGACCAAGAGAGAAGAATGAGGATACAAATTGTCTTCGGCAGGCTGAAGAAGATCCTTCCTCCATTTGATAGGATCAGTTCAGGGAATTTACTTAGAATGCCATAGGTTATTAATGGCCGTTTTTAAAGGAATTAATGCCTTTTGCTGCAACAGTATCAGCTGACTGGCAGATTTCTTCCTGATACAGAATAAAAGCTAATGAAAATATAACAAAGGTCAAATGCCATTTTTAGCTGCATGCTGCCTTTGCATTTTCCAGTGCTCCCTTCCAACTGACTCATAAGTACTCTCTTCCCAGAAAGCAGCATGCACCACTAACAGGTTTTTCCTGGGATTCTTTGTTTTCCTTGCTGTAACTGACTCTTTGTAATGAAATTACAGTCTGAACTGGATCAACCCAGTGCAACACAAAGGTCCTTTGGATAGCACAAGGCAGTTTGAGGCACTCAGATCAGAGGAGGCTCTTTTAAAAGATGAATCATTGCCTCAGTGAAGTGCAGCCTGTTGGGATTCTCTGAGATGGCTTGACCTAAGAGATGACGAGAAATCCCTTGCTCAGCCAGGAAGACTGGAAGGACAGACAGACCACCTGCATCTTGGACACCAGGTCATCTCGCTCGCTGACTGAGTACTGAAGCCTTGGAAGACCTTGATACCTTTCTCTGCAACTTCAGCTGTACTCAGCACAACTAGCGCAGCGGAAGATGAACTAGGGAAATACAAATTAAAATCATATCCACAGTGTACTATACATACCTGGCCCCCATAAAGAAATGCAAGAAAAGCATTTCTGTCATAGCAAAATCAGGCCATATGACAATTACATGATTCCCTCATTTGCATTCCTTTACCAACCATCCTACAAAACAAATGACCCCAAGATGCAATAAATGGCTCTGAGTAACACATCACTGTACATTTAATATTTGGAAACATCTAGGTGGTACCTGACTACTTTCAACTAAAACACAGCATGCTGGATTTCAAATCTAGTTACAATATGAGCAGGATCAAGCCAAAATACAATAACAGAATTGGAAAAAACACAAACCAAAAACCTGGCATCTCAGACTAGTTTTCAGCAGAGCACCACAGCAATGTGAGGAAGAATATTTTCAACAAAGCAAGTGAGTGGAGAAAAGCATGAAGGCATCTCAAACATCTGCTTTGACAGAACTGGACCCCAACAGCTGACCAAGGCCCAAAATAACAGGACAGACCCTACATTCCTTCCCTCAAGGAAAATAAAGTGCCTGCAGGGCGTGGTGGTGTGGAGGGTAGTGAAAGTTGGTCTCTCTGTCTGGCTATATGACTAATCCAAATACTTACATCAAAGCAACTCTTCTGATAACTGTGAAGGAGAAAAAAAGTGGGTTCGAGCCAAGTGAAACTACTAGACCTGAAACATGAGTCTGGGAAAGTCCGGGCTACCCTGATGATATGGGTGAAAAGCGTTAGACTGCAGGCATCAGCTGCCTGTGTGTGCTGCCACACAAGCAATTGTCAATTGTTTGTTCTTTCTCCTTCCCACTCTAGTCCCAATATCTTTCAGCAGATTGGGCTCCTGGACTATACTTTGTTTTCTTCCCAATTTGCAGCTGCTCAGGACAGTGCTCCTCAGGTTGCAATATCTTTCTTTCCTTACCCTCATAAGAGATGGGTCCAAAAGTTGTATCTTCTTATTCTTCTCCATACAAATATTTGAGTATGAGAGGTGGGATAAAGTGGGGACATTTTTTGCTCTGTAGGACAGATTATACCCACTTCTTTCCTTGGTTTTCTTCTACACTACAATTCTTTGTCCCATATAGAAAAGGCCTGTGTAAGCTTGCAATTGTCCCACCTCACGCTGCATTTTGCCTTCCCTCCCTGCAGAAATGTCTTAATTATTTATGCCTGTACAGCATCTTGTACCCATTCTGTTCTAGTATAAATACTGACAAACCCAATACATTGTGCAATGTGCAGGGCAAAAGAAGACCTTCCTGTTCTCAGAGATAGATTATATCTGTTCACATTTTTGAATGCAGCATTGTCAATTAAATACTGCAACATGAGGAAAAGACTAATATCTCTTAACCTGCAACTGATTATTTCTGGTAATCAAACATCTGATCCTTTAATTTTAAGGAGGAGTAATGCTGGGGTTCATTCCCAAGGAAACGCACAAACCTTTTAATGCCCCAACATATCAGTTACTGCAAATTGGACATAAGATCATTTTTAAAGAATTTAATCTGGCCCCCTGATGGTTTTTTTTATCTGCTTGCTCTCCTGTCTCCTCCAATGTTTTGTTTTTTTCATTACTGTGCAGAAAAAACATTTTTCCCAATTCCTCTCATTTCAATCTTATTTCACATTACAGTACCAGAGGGAGTCCCTCAGGTTCACTATTAGATCCTGTGGATACATGGGGAAAACCCTGACTGAAGTCTGGAACATCCAGATTCCAAAATATTTTCATAGTGAAACTCTGCAGATGAAAAATGTGCGAGAGGTTTTGATATCCACAAGCTATCCTATGGGAAAATGTTCTAAAAGTGCCTTTACTGCTGTGTTAAACAGGCATCATAATGGGCTCTTTTCCTGCTCATCCATCTGTTTCTGTTTTGCAGGAAATCTGTGAGAATCCACGGTTTATTATTGGGGGAGCCAACAGAACAGATATCTGCCAAGGAGAATTAGGTATTAAATTCTTACTTCAACTCTGCACTTTTTAAAGTCTGCCTCATAGTTTAGCTCTCATTTAATTTTCTTTTGCTTCCAAGGTGATATCTGAAATCCTCTGTCTCAGTGTACCACTACACATCTACTGCTTCCTTCGCTCTGTAGCAAATTGTTGATATCTGCTTAATAGCAATCTGGGCAAGAACTTTTAGTGAAATATTCACATGACACAGGGAATTCTTAATGAAGGTAACAGTGCTCATCAGATTTGAGGCTTTTTCTAAAGTATAGGGAATATCTGTTTAACGTGTTTGTACCCAGCCATGAACAATGCCCATGAGCATTTCTAGAGAACAAATAAAGTGCTAAAGTACTGCAGAATACATGGAGAATCATGCTCTACTAAGAATTAACATGTCACTTTGATTCTAGTTGCTCCCTCCCTTCATTTTGTCTGTTGCTTCTGCTCATTTACAGGTAACTGCTGGTTTTTGGCTGCTATTGCTTGCCTGACACTGAATAAAAAACTACTCTGTAGAGTCATACCTCATGACCAGTCCTTTATACAAAACTATGCTGGCATCTTTCACTTCCAGGTGAGTCCCTCCGTCTAGTGGTAGGCAAATGTATTTACCCAAGGCTCAGCTCTTAGCATGCTCTTCCCTCTTTCTCTACCCTTTGGAAGCATGAGTCACAGCAGGGAGGAAAAGGGATTGAATTGCCTCACCCCAAACTCTTCCATCAGGGCAGTCACAGAAGGCCCAGCCAATAAAAGCAATTAGGGAGCATTAACCCACCAAGGAAGCATTTGCAGATTGCAGTGTCCTGGGTGTAAGGAGTAACAACAGGTGCCTGGTCCTGCCTCACTGCTCATATGCAGCACTACAGCCAGCACAGACACATGGGCACTTGGCAAGAGCAGCCATTTTTTAAGACCACAAATAGCTGGTCTGTCAAAACAAGTTATCAAAGAACTTCTCATTCAGAAAAGATTGACTGCTTTCCACATTTCCTTTGGTTCTCTTAAGGGACCTCTTTGCCCAGGGGAATTCAGTACAGCTGCCGTCCTCACAGCAGCCATCAGTTTTGGCCACCTTACAAAGCAGTTAATTTCCACATTTCTCCTCTCTCAGCCTGACTTTTCAGCCAAGCTTCCCCCCCTGCACCAAGTTAATCCAGTTGTTTTTTTTTTTCTGTTTGCCTCTGTGCAGTTCTGGCGCTATGGAGACTGGGTGGATGTCGTCATCGATGACTGCTTACCCACCTACAACAACCAGCTGGTCTTCACCAAGTCCTCCCAGCGCAATGAGTTCTGGAGCGCCCTCCTGGAAAAGGCCTACGCAAAGTAAAGCAAACTGCGGGGCTGTGCTGGGCTCCCCAGCAAGGCTCTGCCTGAGGCAGTGCTTAAAGCCCTGCATACAGCATTTATGATATACCTGCATACACCAATGCCTTTTCCCATGCCATGGAGTTGGGGATGGGTTAAAGCCTATTTACTAGGAAGTTTTGCTACTCATTCAGAAATCTACATTTGATTCTCAGCATATCTTCTTTTTTTTTCTATGTGTGCAGGTGGCATGTTTTAAAACCTTTGAGTTACCAAACAGATGGTTTGTGGGCTTTTTTAGTATGTGTGTTTACATAGCTGTAGTTATACACATACAAGATGGATATATAGGTAGGTATCCTTTCCTGTGTAAAAGAATCTTTTTCTTTTCTCTTTTCAAGACTCCATGGGTCATATGAAGCTTTGAAGGGAGGCAACACCACAGAAGCCATGGAGGACTTCACTGGAGGAGTCACAGAGTTCTATGAGATAAAGGATGCCCCTAAAGATATCTACAAAATCATGAAACATGCCATTGACAGAGGATCCCTCATGGCCAGCTCCATTGATGTGAGTCCATACGAACTTTGCAGATAAGAAATGACAGAGGAGAGGGACCTCTCCATTCATAACCAAATATAGACCAACTCTGCAATTGCTTGGTTTAGGCCACACAGAAAATATCCATTTCTAGGAGATGGAATAATCCTTACTAGAGACCATCCATTAGCAAATGGTGAGTGTCAAAAGGGAAATAAACAGAAGCAGAACATAGAGGTGGAAAGAACAGGTGCATTCAGCAAAACCAACACCCCTTCCCCCTCAAGACCCTCACCCAGTGAAATGAGGTTAGTATGGGGAGACTGCAGCTCCGCCAAATACAAATCTTCATGTCAAAGATGTTAAGTGTGTAAATTAACATTTTATGGTCAACATGGCCTCAGACTGTCTTCACTTATTGTGGTAATTTAAAAGTTAAAAAATTAATACTTTATGGAGTATGATATTTCTGTAAAAGTAGGAGAACAAACAGTGCTATTGACCGCTGTAGATAAGTATGGGCATAATGAGGGAAAAGTGAAGTAATCTAGGCTATCTTTTACCACTCATCCTCCTGCATGATACTTTTCTCCCACTGTCTGTGCCAGGATGACCTAGGCTTTTCCTACGGATCACCCCCTCGGAGTGACATTGGGGAACTGATTGCTCGCATGGTGAAGAATCAAGAAAATGCACAGATGACTCAATCCACTGCAGACTACCAGGGGATGGATGAGAGGCCAGCCTGGGTATGTCTCCTAAGCAGTTGACCTCACAGTGCTTTTATCTACAAACAGGTAGAGAAATATATCACCTAAGCTTTTAAATCATTATTTGGCTTCGCAGAACAACACTAAAGAAGTGTTCTTATGGATGCTGTTTGACATGTGTGTTAAAAGACTTAGTGCTTTCAAACACAGTGACTGATGCTAGAGGGCTTCACTGATTATGAGGCTTTAAAGGGCTGTTAGCTTGTGGTAGAGGCTTATAATTTGCAGAACAAGAAATTTATTAGTGGATTTTATTAGTCTCTTGCTTGAGAAGGGTGGAGAGAACAAAAAAATTAAAATACTAGAATAGAACAAGATCCTTGAGTGTGCATGGAATGTCAATGAAAGAAAAAGCAAGCTCCGCACAGTTCTCACTCCAGGTAGGAAAAGCTCTTGGTGAACTTATTTTGAGACACAGTGCTGTAGCCATAAACAGAGGAGAGTCTGCTCTAGGGATGCTCCTTTTTGATTATTGCCATTAAAGTCCTCATTTAAAATGCCTAACAAGGAACAGGAAAAACATGTTGAGTTTTATATGTGTGATGAAATACGAAGTAACTCCAGCATATCTACCTAAGTATCTAGCAAAATAAAGAGAGGGATGTTAAAACCCTCTAAGAAAAAATTCCATATTGGACAACTTAAAAGTTTTCAAATCTGTAGAGGGACATTTTGCCTTCTCCTTCTCTGTGTCAGGCAGCTGTCATACCTTGCCCTTTAGGGAGCTGCATTTCCACAACAATGAAATTGCATCTTTTGTTTTACAGAGGGGTGGGGAGGGGTGGGAGAAAAACAACAATAACAACAAAAAAAACCCAAAGAAAAATCTTCCACAATTACATCACTTACAACTTTTAGTTGTGCAAACTTTCTTCTGCATTTGCAGCTGAAATAGCTGATTTTTCCTCTTCTGACATCCATATTTAGTTCTTCCTAAAAGACTGAAATGGTGTAATTCTTTGGGAAAGCCCAGTATGACTATGTTGTTTTGCAAGCATGGCTGCCCAAACCACCCACGTCTGGGGGGAGAATTTCCTCCCTAGTGAGTGTCTACTAAAAGAAGATTGCAAAAACCCTTTCTGTAGTTGCTGCCCCAGCAGCCATTGTGCTGGTGGTCATTGCATATTCCTGAACCACCACCAGGAAAAATATCATGACTCTTGATGGAAAGAGGCAGATGAAATACTTCCAAAAGCTGCACTTGGAGAAGTCATCCAGGGCACCTGAGGTTAATGTTCTTAAACAGCAAGAAGAGAAAGGGGTTCTGACAAGTAATGATGGTAACAACATGAGAAGAAATGAAGAAAAAAGGAAATAGGTGTGAGGTTATAGTATGAAAACAGAATCAAGGGAAAAGAAACCAAATAGGTGCTCAAGTGAAATAATTTAAAATAATTGCAACAGCCAGAAAATACTTGGATGAGATCGTCCTTGTTCAAGCTGAGAGCATTTCTCTGGGACTTTACTAATTCTCCTTCAGTACCCAGCCCTGCCTTTTCATTCCATCAGATGTGTCAAGAAGGGATGGCAGAGTTACTGACAGGGCCTTGCAGGCATCTCTCAGCAACAAAGGAGGAGGAGAAGTTTTGCTCGTGGTCCACATGCACATGGCAGGGTCTGCCCCTCTCACTGAAACTGGAGATCTCTCATACAAGTACAGTAGGCTGCGTGCATCTGCCATCTTGCTCCCAGTTCCAGATCTCACAGATGAACAACATTGTGAAATTTGCAAGTGAAAATCCATCAGACACACTAAAAGCTGGTGACTAAGACAACAAATGTATTTATACCTGAGCAACACAGTTATGCCCTTCCTGAATGTTAGATGCAATAAAATAGTGTCAGTTAGTAGGAACAGTGTATTAAATAGGGTGTTTAGCTATCATTGCAATAAGAGAGCAGCCATGTGGAAAGATGAAAGTATTCTAGGTGTTGATTTGCTCTGACGTTTAACCAGTTCCTGTACTGAGCTATGCAAGAACATGTTATCCTAGAAAAGGCTGAATAGTTCTTCTAATACAAAAAGCTAATTACTTTGATTAAGCATGCTATATCCTGCCATGTTCCAAGTGCAAAAAGCAATAGCCTACAAAAGAAGGGAAAAATACAACAGAAGATGTCCTTTCTGGTTGGTATTATTAACTTTTTCCATTTTTAGTTCATACTTCACTCCTTTCTAACCAACAACATGAATTCTATGGGCACTTAACTTGACCACCTTGACAAACACAAAGAGGAGAACAAGGCAAAAACTCCTTGTCACCTGAACGGTGTCACCCTCCCTCCGAAAGCCCTGGGTGACAGCACCTGCCTTGGAGCAGGCAGCTGAGCTTTGCGTGAGTCCCACGGGTTTTTATCTCTGTCTGCCAGACCATAATGCCGATGCAGTACGAGACACGGATGTCCTGCGGGCTCGTCAAAGGCCACGCCTACTCCGTGACAGCTGTGGAAGAGGTACGTGCACCGCTCCCCTCCACCTGCGGGTCTGTGCTGGCCTGGCACCACGCACGGCAGCAAAGCCATGCGAGGAGTGAAAAGCAAAACAAATGATGGGCTAAGGAAACAAAATTATATTCACATAAGTAAAAACCCTGTGGACAAATACACCTATTCAAGTTTTGGCTCTCTGGGGAAGTGGGTATTCCACCACTTGGGCAAAGGTGGCTACAGGCAGCCACCTCCTGGTGTTACAGCCTTCTCACAGTCACCCCAAGCAGATCAGGCTGAGGTATGGCCCAGAAACACACCATCACTGAAGGAACTGGTGACAGGCAGAACATTTCCTTTTGAACCTACACGCAGTCTGTTCTTGTTGCATTCTTTTTTCAATTAGACAGTATTTAAAGGAGAAAAAGTACGTCTGGTAAGGCTGAGAAACCCCTGGGGCCAGGTGGAATGGAATGGACCCTGGAGTGACAAGTGAGTAACACAGAGCTTCACATTATTTGAAAAAGAAGTTGCAGCTTTATTTGCCTTTATTCAGCTTGTGCATAACCCTAATATTCAGTGATGAGATATCTGAATTGTCTTTGTTGTCATTTTGAAGTTGATTGAGTGCTTAGCTGAAGCTGTAAAAAAGAAAAGAGTACCTAATAAGATGTTAAGACGGGCTTTAATAAATGGAAATGAAGACAGAGCCCAGTCTAATGACACATTAAATCTGATTTTACTGTCTATCAAATTCAGCAATGTCCATTTTCAAAACAGGATGTGACAGCAGAAAAATCATTTAAGTTACAAAAGAACTGAATGAAGCAAGATGTCAGTGTTTTCCTAAAAGGAATTTAGGGCATAGTTACTCCAGTAATGATAATCTGCAAACACCTTTTTCCTCAAGCTAAGTAAAATGAACACAGTTCAGCAGATATTTGAGAGCTTATAAGAGGAATTCTAAAGGGAAGGCAGAGAGAAGTAGGACAATTGCTTTTTTTTCTTTGGGCATGTGGAGAAGAGGGTAGTATTGAGAACAAATAGTTGCAAGGCTCACAAAGGAAAAATTATGTGAAGGGAGCAAGATGACTCGTGATTTTTCACTCTATGAGGCTGAAGTGTAGAAACTTTAATGAAAACTGTATTGCAAATCCTAAGCTAACTTGTTTACTCCTTTGAAGGTCAGAGGAGTGGAACTCTGTTAACGAAGATGAGAAAATCCGCCTGCAGCACAAGGTCGTGGAGGATGGGGAGTTTTGGTGAGAACATCAGTCAAAAACCTGTGCTTCTCTAGGAAATATGCAATCATAGCAAAAATGAATGACATTGCACTACTACAAATCTGCTAAAACCATTGCAGTCATCTCTGCACCCCTTCATATTCCCAATAAGCCCTGCTCTGTGATCCTCTCATTCCCCTGCCAAGGATTATTCAGTGCCATCAGCAGAGTCTTTCTAATTAAGCTACACTTCCACAAGTTCTCCATCACCCTTCTTACATACCATCCTCTCAGCTCAGTTTACCCAAGTTTGGAGCTGTGCCTGTGTTAACTGACCAACCAGCAGACCAAAAGCATTTGGAAAACATGGCACTCCCACTGCAAAGTTGCCCCAGTACTGACAGTGCTGTTGGACACCATCCTCCACCTCCCTACGGTCTTTCAGACAACTGCCAACCGTGTAAATCCATTTCAGTTCAATTTCCCCTCAATTCCTCCAGGATATCATTTAAAGATTTCATGAGGCACTTCACAAAGCTTGAGATGTGTAACCTCACACCTGATACTCTGGAAGTGGATAAATTCCAGACCTGGACTGTGTCAGTCAATGAAGGGCGCTGGGTGAGAGGCTGCTCAGCTGGAGGTTGCCGGAATTATCCAGGTGAGCCAAGGGTCTTGAGAGATACGGCCTCTTTGATGGGGACTAGGTTAGGTGCCAAAGGCTAAGTCATACTAACCTGATTAGTGCTCAGCCACAGGAAAAGCCTTGCTTCCTCACTGGACAAGGCATGCGATTGGTAGCTGGAAATCTTATGTCACTGTGTTGTAACAGAACATCATAAGCCCAAAAGGCAGCCCTGGCAAAGATAAATTGTTGTTCAAATACTTCACAGTGTCCCAAGTAAAAGGAATAATTTTCACTCTAACAATTAGATTTCACTTGGGAAATTCACTTTAGTGGGTTAGTGATAGGTTTAGGGACTTTGGAAATTGATGACAGTTCTTCATATATTCTCGTTTGCTATGCAGCAGTTAGAACTAAGTAACAGCCATAACATGTAAAAAACCCCATGTATGTCTTAGCCCAGTTTTAGCCTTTCCCTCAGGAGCCATAGGCAGGGAACGTAAAAATTCTGTTTGATCATGAGCATCATTAGAAGACTGAAGCTTTACATGTTTTCTTTGGGTTGCTGGTGGGATTTCACAGATACATTTTGGACCAATCCCCAGTATCGCTTGAAGCTCCTGGAGGAAGATGATGATCCTGAGGATGAAGAGGTTATCTGCAGCTTCCTTGTCGCACTGATGCAGAAAAACAGGAGGAAAGAGCGCAAGCTGGGAGCCAACCTGTACACCATTGGCTTTGCCATCTATGAGGTAAGAGCTCTAGATTTTGCTCTTTGCACGGTGGTTGCAAATCCTGACAGTATGCATTTACCAAGAGAGTCACTGAATCATCCAGGTTGGTTACATCAATTTCAATTTTAGCTTTGCGAGGAAGTCAGGAAAAATCTGGAAGAGAGGAAGGAAATTCAAGTCTTTCTAACTGCTCGTACCGTAGTAACATCAGGGTTTACCCATCTATTAAGTAAGACACTCTTTAGGTTTTCATAGTGACCCAATGCCAGATTTTAACATATTCTTTCCCATATATTCTTCAATCTCCATTTTGTCCTTTCTGAAACTAAGCATTTCATTGGCAGAAGAGTGTGAAAAAGGAAATAAACATCCAAGACTCCTACATAGCAATTAACCTCTGTCCCTGCCATTGACTTGATGAAAAAGCCAATTTACTCAGTCCCTTGCACAAACATATTTGGTTCAGATTTTAGCTGATTTCATGTAGATGCCAAGAAACCTAGAAAGGAAGAGGGAAAGTGCTTATTGAGTAGTGTCATTTTAATTACTGTGTCCCCAGAACTCTAGGTGAATGCCCTTCTGTATGACCTATACACATGTGGATTCCCCTAGCAGCTCTGACTGTTTTTCTTCTCTCTGTTTCTCCCTAAGGTGCCCAAAGAGGTACGCGCAGAATGGAGCCAGATTGACATCTTGGTGTATACCCACAGCTAGTGTTACTGTAGTGCCTGGCAGTAAGTCAGCAGGAGACTGTCCAGTCAAGTTTGTTTTCAGGGATGTAACAGCAGTAGAACTGCTAACCTTTTTGCTTTGAGTGTTTATTAGTAACATTCTGTGAGTAATTTTTAGTTCCTTCTCACTCGCATCCCATTTTCACTTGTACCTTTTCCTCAGTGCTTCTTTTCTCTTCTGTGGTGACCTGGCCACCACTTGCACAGTAGGTCAGAGATCCCAGAAGCAGTGTGTGTGAGGGCTTTGCCTCTGCACTCCATGCAGAACCACCCTAAGCCATTTCCATTTTCTCTTGAAAATAATGCAAATGGCCCATATTCTGCAGTCACAGAGTTTTCACAGTTGTCTTAGAAGTTGTTTACAAAATTAATGGTATTTTCAGACATTGAAGAAAGCTTATTGAAAATACACAGATTACATTTTTTCTGAGCCTGACAGTAGCTGAATCATTGGCATCACAAGTTTTGCTAACAAGTTCACCTGAAGGCTGTTACCTGGAAAATATGAGGATGACAGTCTGAATGTTGTCTTTGCCGACTATCTTACAGATGGTTATTTCTGCAGAAAACAGCCTCCAGTGTTCTTAGCCCACAATTCTTGGCTTGATTTTCATATTTCATCTAATGCAATGTTAGATTGTCACATTTGTTTAGCAGATACAGAACTCATGTTTTGTCCAAACAGGGACAGGTTTTCACTGAAAGCACTTTCACTTTACCTCTCTGCATGTAGGAGTTTGCTTACACCACCCCTTGCCATACCACTCTCCAAGGAAAGTAGCTGAGCTTTGGTTACACACAACCCAGCATCTAGCAAGAGTCAGATTAATGTGCCTACACAGCAGAAGTCAGCCACACAATCTGCAGGTGGGCCCTGGAGCAGTCTTCAGAAGCCAACTACATTCAGTCAGTAGCAACTTAAGGGTGACAGACTCTGTATCCGCCACCAGCTGCTACCACCCCTCCTCAGCTCCCTGCTTGCTAAGCTGCTGCTTCCTGTGTTCCCAGCCGTGCACTGCCCGCATGGCAACCCACCCAGGCAGTGGGCAAGACTTCCTTGAAGACAAATTGACTCATTTGTTCTGCAGATGCATGGTACTAAGCACCACTTGCAGAAGGACTTTTTCCTCTACAATGCCTCCAAAGCTAGGAGTAAGACCTACATAAACATGCGAGAAATCTCCGAGCGCTTCCGGTTACCTCCCAGCGAGTACGTCATCATCCCATCCACGTACGACCCCCACCAGGAGGGAGAATTCATCCTCAGGGTCTTCTCAGAGAAAAGAAGTCTTTCAGAGTGAGTTGCAGACCATTTATCTGGCCATATAGGTGGAGAGATCTCACTAGTCTGCTAAAGTCATGTTCCCCGTTTGCTACACCCTGCTTTTTATTTTCTTAACCTGATTAGAAACCCCAAGCTGCAAACTCATTTCCCCAAGCTTATAGTCTTTAGACTTTATAGTCTAAACAAGAACCTGCTCTGAATTGTCTTTGGAGACACTTACTGCTTGCAGGATATCCTTTGCAAACAAACCATTAGCCATTTACTAAGGCCAAAGAACTTCTGTTTTACTTCCAGTTCACTGTTTTCAAGGCTCTTTAGAGGAGTAAGCCAGGCAGCAGACGTCCAGGAAATGGTACTTGGGATGTTCATCTCAAAGTGGGAAAAAGCTACACCTAGAGCCTGCAGCTGTAATTCTAGAAGCCAGCCCACCCCACCCCACTGGCTGCTTGGAAGGTTCAAGTGGCTGCTTAAAAACCACCTAAAGAAACAAGCAACTTTGGGAACAGTCACTTTCCTGATTTATTTATTTTCTGCTTTCTACCTAGGGAGGTTGAAAACATGATTGAGGCAGAGCGTCCATTGGTAAGTACTGTCCTAGTCCTCTTTTGTGTATAGGAGTAGGGAGAGGAGGACCATGATACCTAGGGAAACCTACAGCAGGAAACCATTTGCAGCTACATGACAACACCGTTATCACAGATTCTCATCTTTTTTCTCATCAAGATACTTCTGTAAATAAAGCAAGACACTTGCTTTATTTACAGTACTTTCTGAACTCGATCAGACCAAAACGTTTTTGCAGATTTGAAATCTGGTCCTGGCATAAAGAAGCTGGATACTAAGCATTGTCTTTGCCTCCATCAATGGAGATTATCTGTTTACCAAGGGAGGCCTATCTCTGTGCCCTGAGATATTTTCTTTGTGAAATTGGCATCTAATCTAATCAAGAAAAAACTACCTTATTTTGAGGTACCTGCTTTCTTAAAAGGGATCCTAATAGTACTCTGATTCAAAATAGCATCTGTGACAAGGTCTAACTCTTCACCCTGGAGTTTTACACATCTTTGTGAAATATACTAGAGTTAACAGTATAATTAGTCTTGAAAAAAAAAGAGGAAATGCTGTTGCACAGAATTGAGCTCCATCAAACCTTGCTAGAAATGTTCCCCTTTTGTTTGCTGTCATAGTAAAAAATAACTGTCCAGATATGGGAGAATTAAATTGTCACTTCAGATATCATTGATCTAAGGGCATAGAAGTTCAATCTCCACTGCACTGATGGGTTGGGAAAAAGAAAAGGAATACCCAGAGCTAAAGAGATTGTATTGCAGCAGACAAAGCCCCAGATTAGATGAGACACAGTTTTGCTATAGTTTCTGCAATGCGTGTCCTTCAGTATGCTATTTCTTGGTGGGTGCATGTTCCCTCATTTTTAGTGATTTTAAAGCCATATGAATATAGGGAATGAGAAAATTTATATGAGTCTAGGAATTGGAAAATAAACACGAGAAAGGGAAAAATAAAAAGTTTGCCATCAGCTCTGCATAATCTGATCAAGCACTTTTTAATTTTGTCTCTTCACACAGAAGAAAAAGGGAAAGGTAGGTATCTGTGCAATGTGCTAAGTGCCAGCAAGGCAAAGAGCATGTGCAATGCATGAGCAGGGGCAGAGTTTCTTGGTACAATAATTTTCTCTGTATCTGGAAACTGACGTAGTTCATGAAGGGTGCTGGATATGAGGCCATTTGCATGCAGCAAAGATTTTGTCTCCCTACATTAGATTCTAATGAAATAGCATTAGCATCATATACCCCTCTCACTCAGGTGAAAGGGTAACAAACTATTCCGCTTTCTCAGCTCAATCCTCTGGGTTGCTCAAACTGCCCTTCCTTCCTGCCCCCTTCACTGGCAACCTGACACCCCTTGCTGGTGAAAAGCACCCCTTCTCCAGACATGTGCCCTCACATTTGCTTTCCATTGCCTAGTGCAGCCATTCCCCTTTCCTGAAGTTTCTGCTCATCAAAGTCCAGGATTCTATTTTTGATTTAACACAACACATTTTGGACCTTGAAAATGTAATCAGATATTTTAATCCCAAGACAGGCTGATTGTAATTAATACTCTAGAGTAATACATGCACATCATGTAGCAGTTTTTTCCTTGTTTTAAATGCACCAAACAAGAACAATTGCACATGGCTGCTTACAGCTGAGTGCTTCAAGAACCAATAAAAAGAACATATGCTTCACATAGCTAACAAGCTCCTACACAAATACTCCTTTTCTGTGTAAGATTCATATTTAGTCTGTTTTCAGTGCTATTGTCCTTCATAGAGAGGGGCAAGCTCATCAGTTTAAGTGATGAGAATCTAGGAGACTTATTTCGCTTAAAAACAGGGAAAAAACACACAAAAAAAAAACCCCAAAAACCAATTAAAACAGCAAAACCAAAACAAAACCACACAAAGAAACCCCAAACAAAAACAACAACAAACCAAGACAGTTCAATTGCTGTCTTCCTGACAAGGAAAGCTAGAACCCAGAAACTGCACTATTTTGCAAAAAGACTTTTGCCGCTTTTTTAGCACGGGAAGAGCAGTAACTGCAGAAATATTTCCACTTTTTCTCTTCTTTATCCTTTCTTCTCTTTCATTCCAAGAAATGGCTTCTCTTGTCATGCTTTCAAGAGCAGGAGCTGTTGCTGCATGCACTTTCCACAGAATGCTTGTCACCAAATATCTTCCTTTCCACTATTTCTTGTATAATTTCCATTTCTGTTTTGCTCTCTTCTTCTTCTTCTTCCAGCCTATCATCTTCGTTTCTGACAGAGCGAACAGCAATAAGGAGCTGACAGCAGATGAAAATGCTGGCAAAGATGGTGAAAAAACCCAAGCAGATGATAAAAAGGTTTCTGCAGCAAGTGGCAGATGGGGAAATAGGGCTTGGTCTGGCTAGTACAAAAGAGTGGCTGGGGAGAGCACAGGAATGGGGCAAAGAGGTGTTCTGAGATACTAAACACCTTCTCATCAAACTTTAGCATTACTTGCATCTGGTTTATGTGGATCTAATGAGCATGGGCACAGAGAGGCTGTCCATTCAGTTATTTCACAACTCTGCAGGAGGATTTAGTTGCTTGAAAACATCTCCTGGTTGCTCTCATACAAGGATGCCAGCTGTGAGAGATCCCTTCCCCACATTCAATTCACTCCTGCTCGGCCCCCTGCCGTGGTACCGCTTTACAGAGGGCACATGCACAAACTGCACGCGAGGGGCTGCAGAAGCTCCTGGCAACGACCACAGCCTGTCCTGTTGCAAACTACACACCTCTGTCCTAGTCCCTGCTGGCCAGAGGATAAAGGACAGGTAAACCCAGGAGCTCCAGCACCCATCCTCTTTTCCCTCACTACCAGAGAGGAAGAAAATGGAGTAGCAAATTCAGAGTTTCTGCCTGCAGGTGGGTGAGACACAACATATCTAACAGCCAGATCCCACCTCCAGGCAGATGGTTGGAGCATCTGCTTACAGGGGGGGTGCTGTTCTGCTGCATGATTGCCAGACCGTGCAGGTGGCAAAGTGGGAACCAATCTAAACTTTCCTCTGCATTTAGACAAAGGAAAACAAGAACTAAGCAAAGAAATTCACTTTGTTACCTATAATTTTCATTTCCTTTTTCAGTATCAGCTTCACAGTTCAGAGTTGCACTTTCCACGTGTCTGAGAAAGCTTCATGTTCATCGTTTTCCTCTGTCTCACATGCTATTTGTTTTCAGCAAGGGGCCCCCATACCATAAAGAGTTCTCATGTAGTCATTTATAGCCTACAAGGCAGCTGTGAGGCAGATATTATGTCCCTACTCATGGCAGGGAGGCTTCAACGAGATAATCTTTAAGGCCCCTTCCAACCAAAACCATTCTTTGATTCTCTGATACGCCTCTTCTGCTCCAAACTTCTCTTTTGCAATGTTTTGAAACAAAAAATTAGACTATAACTACCAGTGGAGGTAATTATTTAGGCTCCTTCAAACAGAAAAGAAAACAATGCGATGAAGTTAAATACTTGGCAATTTTAAGGAACAGAATTAACAAAAACATGGGGGAAGGAATGGGAGGACAATCCATTCCTCCAAAGGCCTCCAGATTCACTAAGATGATCCCTCACACAAGGGCAAGTGAGCCATCCAGGCCCCTTCTCTTCCCTACAGGGCTAAGTAGATGTATTTCTTCTTTGCTTGTCTCTTTTCAGCGTTCTTCAACAAAAGCTCATGAGGAGAATGAAGAGCAAAAACAGTTCAGGAATATTTTCCGACAGATTGCAGGAGATGTGAGTATGCAATCTATCCCTGTCTCTGCCATCAACGCAGCCTGGCCATGACAGCTCCTAAATCAATTACTCCATGGATTCAAAACACTGAATATTAAAATTCTCTTTGAATTTCCTCCCATCAAATTCTCTTTGCAATTTTGAGATAAGTAAAATCAAATAAAAATCCCATTAAGTATACAGCTATCCTCATATGTACGTATAAGCTACTCCCATCATGTCTGAGGGAGTCTTATTTAAAATCAGACTTTTTCTTCTATCCCTTCTACAAGATGCTGTTTAGCACATATAGTGTAATAAGTTAGAAATGCAGTGCCCTCTGGTATATGCTCAACAGGGAAGTTAAAGATAAAAACAGATCAAAGAACTGCCTAAATCAAGTGGCTGCAAATGGGATACAGGGATTTTCTGATTTTGCTATTTGACTTACACACTGGCTTGAAATTACCACTCATTCTTCTAGTTGTAGTTTAATGAGCATTAAATGGTAACTTCAGGTCTACCTTCTAGTGCAGCCTCAAGTAAGAGTTGAACTAACGTTTACATGAAGTAGGATGCCCTTTGGTTTGAAAAATGTATATGCCTTATTGAAAAGTGACCAAAGACTTTATACTTTTAGTATATCCATCCATAAAATTATGTTTCATAAAAAACATTGTAACCCATGATATTCTCACCACATTTCCATCAGGATATGGAGATCAATGCTGAGGAACTTAGGAACGTTCTCAATAACGTCGTAAAAAAACGTGAGTTTGAGCATGTTTTTACTAACTCTGAACAAAGAAATCTGTAATAGAGCAT
This sequence comes from Orthonyx spaldingii, assembly GCA_013397795.1. Taxonomy (NCBI): domain Eukaryota; kingdom Metazoa; phylum Chordata; class Aves; order Passeriformes; family Orthonychidae; genus Orthonyx; species Orthonyx spaldingii. The sequence goes on from VZTJ01000675.1 coordinate 249,781, forward strand.
AACTCCCCACCCCGAGTTGCACTCTAAAAGTTACTGATGTTTTCAAACTCAGAAATTTCCTGGTTACATTTCCGTGGACATTGCATCTGAGACTTTAGCAAGCTGAACTTTTCACAGAGATGATCTCTACAGTTGTTAGTACTGATAATCTAGAAATGAGCAAATGTTCATTGGAAGTACCACATGGGACAATAATGCATTTCTCACAGTCTGCAAATGCCCTTTAAAAAAATTCTAGTTGAGAGGCAGACCTTTCTCCCTATTTAGCAAACTTTAACTTACAAATTCTGGACTTGCTTAGTAACCTGGAAGTTAGTTTGGAGTTTTCCAGAGTTTTTTATTGTATATAACAAGTCAAGAAAGTAATAACTAATTCACAGGCAGTAACATTACTGAGAGTCTTTTCAGATTTCTCTACCACTCGTTTCTTACTGGATGAAGGAAGTAGGCTTGGCTTGTACTTTGAGTAGAGTTACACCTGAGAGGAAAATCACTTGCTGATTTGCATGATTTGTATTCACATCGGATCATTTATTTCAGATAAGGACCTAAGGTCAGAAGGGTTTGAATTGGAATCCTGCCGCAGCATGATTGCTTTAATGGATGTATCCTTTTCTGGTGAAAAGGGAGTGCTCGTAACCACTCAAGTCCACTATTTCTTACCACCATACACACACAACATAGTAAGTCAGGGAAACAAAACAGCAAACTGTAGTCTGTAGTCAGATAATAAAGCATTCCTGGTTTGGCACATCTTAATTCCAGTCACCTCAACATTAGCATACTTGGCAGAGAAAAATATCCCAAAAAAGAAAGCTACAGAATGTATCAGTCAGTATGACACTCTTCTTTAGGTATCAGAGACTGCCACATTATGTACTAAAACATGATTTTTTGATTATTATTTTTAAAACAAACTCCACATAACTATAGTTCTTGCAAACAAACTTAATATATTTTTCTCTTTAAGTCTGTAATGTATTACATACTCTACTGTATGCTGAGCCTGTAATGCATGCAGAACTTGCCTGGAACAACTGCAATAAAACACACTACAAGATGTCACACGGGGTTACCTCTGCCACAACAACCCTCAGTTTTCCAGTTAGACATAACACAATGTTGAGAGAACATAAGTGCATTCAAACATAACCAGAACAAAAGTGAAACTACAACCCAGAGCCAGAATGGTTTGAGCCTAAACACATAGCTTTAGTCAACATTTTGCTTACTTCTCAATTCATTTTAAGCAAGGCAGAAAGAGCTTCACTCCAGAGTAAAGCTCAGTTGTCTTAAAAAGCATTGGGTGAGCGTCACATTTAGGGGTATTTCAGAAGAGCCCACTAAAACATCCTACTCAGGCACTTTTAGAATAGCTCCAGAGGGAAGGCTGTGTCCTGTACCAGAAGTTTGCTTCTACACAAAATACAAGTAGTACTTCACACTCCTGAAGCGCTATGCTATGCACAATAACCCAAATGTTTACAAATATTTTTCTGCACAACTCAGCCAAATCTTGATGCTGAGGAGATCGCCAACCCAGATTCACATTCATCCCTTCACTAGTAGTGCAAACTTAATTAATTTTATCTTAAAAATCTTGTGGGTTTTTTACCTGAATGTTTCCATCACAGACAGATGGCTCAGGGAAGATAAACTTTGATGAATTTCGACATCTCTGGGACAAGATTAAAAGCTGGCAGGTAGTGCTGATGTCTTCACCGCTCTTCTTCACAGTTTCTGCAGCATAAAAATTCAAATGTTCTATAGGAAAACCAGAACTCTCCAAATACACTGCATCAAAAAGAAAGGCTAAAAAATAATAGTGAATTAGCTTCTAAAATGAAAAATAATGCCTGTCCTCATCCTACTTCACAGCCTAAGCAAATAGCCTAAATCTCCCATGTACAGCCTTCCCCCATGAGAATAGCACAGAGGCATACAAATTGAAGGAGGAGAATGATGGGAACCAGAATCAGCCCTCAAAAATAGCTTAATTAGGGCAATCAAGAGGGAGGGTTAACAGCAGAAACTCAAGTCAAACAAGGAGAGTCTCAAGGGGAGAGGTTTTTTGCTTCCCAGAGATTGGATCTAAATTATTTTACTTTGTGACTGAGAGGAACTCTGTGCTAACAAGCCAGACTGCCCAGCAGTGGGAATATAAGGCATGTGACGAAGCCTCCAAGTGCCTGAGGCACACATCCCATATCCACTCAGTGGGGGCATTCAAGAGAAGTACAAGTTTCTGTTCACTATTGCGTATGTATTTTTTCTTTTTCCAGAAAATTTTCAAGCGTTATGACACGGATCATTCAGGAACCATCAACAGCTACGAGATGCGCAATGCAGTCAAGGATGCAGGTACTTTCCCCAGAGCAATGTCCAATAGCTGAAGAAACCTTGTTTTGTTTTAGTGCATCACAGGGTGAGATCAGGAACACAGTGCTGCCTTTTAAAGACAGAGAAATTATAAAATATTTTTCCCCTCCGACAGAGCTTCTCAGATATCAAAATAGCAAGCCTTGTATGTCTTGTTAGCCAAATAGATCTCTCCAGCTCCTCTTTTATTTTCCAGGTTTCTGTTCTCACCAGTTATCAATGTAAAAAGAGAAAATATTTAAGTATCTCCTGTCCTGACTTTAGAAGTAAGAACATTTCAGAGTATTACAGCACATCAGCTGTGCATGACCTTGCATTTAGCCAACAAACAGCTGTACCCGAACTGTGACAGACCCTTCCAAGGCACAGTCACAGGCTGCAGCATTCAGTGCCACCATTCAGTCCTACCACGCCAAGGAGTTGCCTCCTTGTCTGTTTTTTGACCACTATTTAATTTTGTTTTTATAGCAACTTCCTCCTGTACTTCTGTCCCCCAGTTTTAGCTGATTTGCTCTCAGCAAGCCCAGCTGAGCCATCAGGCTCTTGGGGATGCAGCTCTCCTCTTCACGCTTACAGCCTGAGGTAACTTACATGCTAAGGGGCCTCTCAAATCATCATTTGAAAACATTGCTCCTGTTTTCGGAAAGCAGCTGGACACAGCGAAGCTCCTTGTAGCTTTACTTCATATCGTTTAGCAATTGCAGCAGGACCTTCCCGCCTGAGGCTCGGCTGGGCCTGCGGAGCGCCCGTGGCCACGCCCCTCCTGGAGCAGCGCTTTCCCCGCCCGTGGCCCAGCTGCGCCCCGCTTTTGCTTCCCTGCAGGGTTTCGGCTGAACAACCAGCTCTACGACATCATCACCATGCGCTACGCCGACAAGAACATGAACATTGACTTTGACAGCTTCATCTGCTGCTTCGTGCGCCTGGACGCGATGTTCCGTGAGTGGCTGCCCCGGTTTCACGGCACTACCTCCCCTCCTCCCCCAGACGCGGTCACCGATACACAGAACGGGTTGAAAATGACCTTAAAAATTATCTAGTTCCAACGCCCCTGCTGTGGGCAGGGACACCTTGTACTAGACCAGATTGCGCAGAGCCCCGTCATACTCACAGCAAAGCTTGTTCACAGCACTACTGCCTATTTAGGGTATTAATTATTAATGATGTGTGCTTAGGGAATCTAAGATATGACAAGCTGTCTCATACAAACACAAAAGAAGCCACGTGTTTCTCCTTGGATTAGCTAAGGGAAAAATGCAGCAGAAACACTTGCTGACCCACAGGTAAAGACCTGTGCAAGTTTGCACTTCACAGCAGCAGCACCATTTGATTTCCTGACTGGGAATCATCTTTACTCACACAGTAACCTAATCTACTCCATGTTATTTTTGTTTCCTTACTTTAGGGGCATTCCATGCCTTTGACAAAGATGGAGACGGCATCATTAAGCTGAATGTCCTGGAGGTAAACTGCTTTATGACCGTATGTCTAACACAATGTCACAATACTAAATTTTAATAACTCTATGAATAGAGTTCATCTGAAATTGTCACCCAGTTGGTAACAGGCCTCAAAACCTCCTAAAAATTTTGCTACCAATTTTACACAGAAAACATCCATGATCTGCCAGCAACAGCTGCTCTGTAAGACTCCAGTTGGTGCTGAAGAGCACTGCTGCAGCCTCTTCATAACATCTTTAAAGACCATCAAAAAACTTTTGAGAATTTTTTTATGAGACAATTTAGATCAAACACAGTGATATGGTGTTAAATGATAATGGGGCTTAGCATAGTTCTTTACCTTTTAAAAATCTTATTAAGAAGAATTAGAAAGTTTCAACTTAAAAGCATGTCCTCTGTTAAAAACACCCTTCACTTTTTGCAAGGGAAGGACAAATAGGAGCAAGAGACTCTAGAAAAAATTCCCCACTGCCACTCTACTTCATGCTAAGTGACAGCAAGCAGCTGCCTTCCAGCTAGAGAGGGTGGTGTCTTCATACGATTTGTGGGAGGACACCAACAACTCTTCCATCCTTTAACTCTTCTTTCAGTGGCTGCAGCTCACACTGTACGCGTAACACCGGAGCCAGCGGCCACCTTCGTCAAGAACACACTGAGGACTTCCAAGGAACTAGCACCATTCATCCCAAGGGCAAAGAAGAGCACTTCCTAATCAAGTCATTCACTTGCCAAGATAAACTGCACATGGGAAGAAGCCCTTGGAAAGAGAGACAAGCATACTCTAGTAGACAGGACAGTGTGCATATTTTGTAACTACTTTTATAGCATCCTGACATTTTTCCTTTGGGCAACAAGGATTAATTTATTGATGACTGAATTAAGCTTTCTCTGCATGGTGAAGACATAGAGAATACATAATTATTCTGCTTGTGCTGACAACTGGAAAGGTCTTCCCTCAAGTCAAGTGAAACTGGGACTGTATCTAACTGTGAAAGTCAGAGGTGTTTACTGCCGCTTTGTAATTAGTCATTAACTCTGTCCTGTTCTTGGTACTATCCTTTCATCTCTTTGTAATGTTTACTGAATATTTCACATGAGATTGTGCTAATTACAGTAGTATTATGCATCCCAATAACTCTGTTACAGATTTGGCTGGGCAGGCTGGATCTCTGCTATGTAGAAATGGGAGAGTAGGGCATGACAGACTGCAATACCAGAGTACAGCTTGAGCTAATGCCTCACCAGAAGTACCAGAACTGAGCAATTGGCTTTCATTTTTAGTACCCCCATGAGATCTTAATTACACATTTGGACTTGATAAGTGTTTTTCACTGTAACTGCATTCCCCATAACTCTGAGAAACTTATCTGCCATTCAAGGCAGAAAACCTCTTACATATACAAATCTATATCTCTACACACACAAACATGTATTTCCCCCATCCTGGTTCTTCTTTCTCAACACTACCATGCATTTCTTTATCTCAAGAGGTGACTGGTAGCAGAATCAGATGCTATGTCAGCATGACCACTTTAGGAATATTATTACAATGGGCAAGTATAATTAGTTTAACGGAACCAAAGATAAAATCAACTGGATTTTGGCCTAGACTTTTTTGGTTTTATTCTGAAAGAATAGATGAAGATGAAATACTGAGCACTCTGCCATCATTCTCCTGAATATACAGCAGCTTTTGGAGGTTATGGTAACTGTGAAATTAGCGTAATATCTCAGATACTTACCAGTTTATTCCTTGAATGCATTTGAAAAAAAAAAAAGCACTTGAGAGGTTCCCTTGCTTACCAGCTTAAAGCATGACAGGTTTTCACAAGTATAATATAAAACACGGAAGGAAAACAAAACATGCAAGAAAGACCAGACTTTGTCAGGAGAACCTTCTACTTAGTTCTCTAGTGGCAAAAAGTAGCAAAACAATCCACTAATGTAAAGAAAAATTTTAAAAACAAATCGTAGCATCCACTCAAAGTTATTCCAGTGAGTAGTACATTTAACTGAAAGGTCACTAAGAAGCAGAAAACCTTTTGACTATAAAATCCTTAGTGTTGTCTTGCACTGTAACTTACTCTTAAAGAGCAAGAAGATCCTATAGTTTATTTAAAAAAAAGTTATTCTCCTTCAAATTCAACTTTCTTTTTAACCCAAATAATTTTTAAGATGACTGGAACACCTGGAGCCCTGATGGCAGAGATGCTGTCAGTTGGAATGTTCAGAGAAAAAAGAAAATCTATCAGTTACAAGATCAAAATCAGGATTTTTATTTGGCAACTCAAAACTACTCCTTACAGTTCTGGTGAGTAAACTACAACAGCTCTAAGGAATTTACATTGCAATGGGCCATGAAACAAGGCAGGCAGCACATCTTGGAGGCACCACTTGGGTGGACAGTTTCATTGCCCTGCCAAATCACTAGGTCTCAGATTCCTGCACACTTGTAGCAATTCTGCCAGTGCTGGAGCTTCCAAGTGGCCTGACTGATTTTATCCAGCCCTCATAAAACAGGAAAAAAATCCAGAACAAAGTCAAGTTCTACCAAATCCTGTCAAAGAATCATTCTATTTAAAACAAAGGAGAAACAGACAAACCATAACAATATAAAGAACTTTTATTTTTTTTCATTTCTTCTTTGCCAGGTAAAGTTTCATTATTACACTCACAGCTTTGTACCAAAGTGAGAGAAGAAAACCATTATCAATCTGTGCACATGTTCTACACAGTTTAAATTATTAAATACTCAATCAAGTTGTTTTATTCCACTTCCATTCTTCAAAAAGACTGTTTAACATTACAGCAAAATGAAATCTGAGAAGCTGGCAGGCGCATATAACAGAATATATACCTACACAGTTTGCTCTTTGAGGACTAATTATTTTACAAACAGTAGCTGAAACCGTTTCCTTATCCTTCCTCACATATTCTGCAACTCTGGACAACTTAGACTTCTTGAATTATAGTACCATACAAGCCTGAAAACCAAGATTCACCTGTTCCTGTGTTTTCATTCAACTTAGGGGAAAAATATTTTTCAAAAAAAAAAAAAAATTTCCCCTGCCATTTATTGCAAGTTTGCAGTTATCATTTACCTTGATCCAGCATGATTGTACTGTTTGAAAATGTGCATTAAGAACTGCACTACTTCAAACACATCACACAGCCAAGCTCCTGCTATTTCGGAGAAGCCAACTTATGTGCTGATAATAGGTTTAAAGTCTGTAATTCACAGTTAAGTAACACAAGGTAAGGAGAAGCCTGGATATTTAATGCATCTTTGTACCAAGGGATGCAGCAGTCTTCCCTCCACCCCCTTCCACGTACAGAAGCAGCAGTGTTAGGCCAGAGTGTTTTGCACTGCCAGATAGCTGTTTATTTTTCCCTGAAATTTGAAGGAGAAAGGAGAAACTAATATAGACCAATCCCAAAAGGCCCCTAAAGGGCCTGCCATATGTAGTCAGCCATATAGCAAGTCCAGAACTCATTTTTTAACATTTGACTAATAAAAAATCCACAGCTAACCACAAAATAAATCCTCACTCTACTCACTCTTCCACCCACAACTTTTTACTTGCATAAAAAACAAACCGAAAACAAAAATAAATAGTCCTGAAACTGGCTTCTGATATGCAGTACTGCTTTTCATGCAAATATTACTGTGTTAACTGTCACAAACAGCACACCTTCCCGAAGTTATTACATTCTTCAACTAGAGGTGTATCAGAAGTCAAAACCCCAAGTTGCAACACCAGAGAGGATCTCATTAATGAATACCAACAAACAAACATTAGTTTGGCATCTCTCTTCTGCAATTGCCTCCAGAAGAAGTAAATGGCCAATTGTGAAATCTGCACCAAATTCCAGCTAAACAAATAGGAAACCTGCCCACAGAACTCCAGAGAAGCCTGGGGATTTCCACAGCTGCACAACTTCATAGCAAATCCTTTTAAGATATCCTCATGACAAAGCAGCACAGCATTTTCCACTGAACCCCTGAGGATTTTTAAAAACTGTTTCTAATTTATGAAGCAAAATTTTTCATTCATGCAGCTCTGCTATATTTCCACCTCTTACTCATTTAAGGATTCTTACAATACATCTGAAATGACCTACAAAGTAGCAAAAGACACCACTGCTAAAGCTGGACTTCAGAAGCCCAGACTTTTCAGGAGGATTGTTTTCAAGACAGATAAGAAAATATCATGGACCACACAAAAAGAAAGACTGCTTCCACCAACTACAAAAGATAAACCCAACAAGCAAATGGGAATGCAAATAAAATGTAATAACTGTGTTTGTTGCAACATCTGGTGAGAAAGATCTTTATATATTCCTGAAAACAGCTGAAAGAATGTAAAGAATCACAAGGGAGAAGTAACAAAATCTAATCTCACACACATTTTTCAGAATGCCACTATTGCCCAACAGGCTTGTCCTTGGGACACACCTCGACACCTTCACTTGCAGCACAGTCCATGAAGGACAGCTTAGGACATCCACACTGTTTATGCCACACTTACATACTCCCTCATTGTGGTTCAAAAAACTCCCAGAAGAACTCCTGAAGATCAACACCTTTGGAAATGGTTTAAGTATTACACAGTCTTCTGCTTTTAGGTCATGAAAAAACCCAAACAAATGCTCTCAGACTTTAGAGCATTACACCCTTCATCATAAAACATCTACACTGCTTAAAGACTTCCCCAGACTTGATTCTCTATTGAATTGCTTCATCCACAGACCACGGAAAGAAAGATTAAAAAAATCCAACACCAAAACCACAAACACACATGCCCCAAAAACCAAAACGAAAACACCCTCAGAACAGCCTGAGGTCTGAGCCACATATTGGGGCTTTTTGCTATCCACAAACAGCTTAATAAAAAGTAAACAAACAAAACCAATCACCACAAAAGCATGGGAACCTCAGAGATTCCCATGTCTTTGAAGTAGGATGCTACTGCATCTCATTCATGTTTTACTCCTGTCTCACAAAATATATTCGTCAGTGTCAGAGAAATTCCGCTTGCCTGCTGAGATAATACAAAACCAGTGTGCTCCAGAGAAGGCCCTGAAGTTTCTTGATTTGATGGCAGTGGAACATCTATGGGCTTCCCTCAATCATTCACTTTCTTGGCCTAAAAAGGCTTCTTTATAGTCAAAGAATGAGGCTATAAAACTTATTTGGTCTATGCTTGACAAGTCTGAAAGTGGTCATGAAAAAGATACCAGTAAAAGCAGTCCGCTCAGGTTTTTTGAAAAGCTCTGGATTCATATATAAGCAGCTCAGTTCGCTGTCTTCACCTTCTCTTATAGTTTAGGAAAACCTCTGCTTATTTTATCCTGAGCAGCAAATTAGGCAAAAGTGAACACAAAGCTCCTTGCTAGATTAGTCTCAATGTTAAGAGGGTTCTTTGCTAAATTAGTGTCATTAGGGGAGAGAGGATGGCAAGTGCCAGGAGTGCATTTCACTGAACTTCACAAGGTGAAGCAATCCCCCTCAAGGGACACCTGCAGGGGAATCCTGACAAGTTGAAACAGTCTTCCCTTCTGCACTGGCCTCTCTGTGGTACTTTCTGTGCATTAGTAGAAACAAGACTTTTACACGTGATACGCATTTCATATCCTCAGTTTCTGCTTGAGCACCTTAGACTTTAAAATCCTGCTCCATTCTTTCCTGTTGAGTCTTCATGAACTTGATACAGCCCAAGCCAATGAAGCCGGTTCACAACAGAAACAAACACTACCAAAGTGGCTGCACTTAGACACACAGTGCCTTTACATTTCTCTTGGTTTGCTGTGCCATGAGGATATGGGACTGCAAAGCTCAGTCACTAAGATTCCATATAAAACCAGCAATCCAGTTATGCTGTTTTATCAAGATAGCAGTGGTGGTTATGCTGGTCTTTAAGCAAAAAAAAAACAAAACACCAGACACCACTTACTTCTTTCCCATACACAAGGACCTATATTGAAAAAGACTAAGACTGCAAAGCATGGGAGTAGAGCCACTGTTCTGGCTCTTTTACTGCTACTGGCATCTCTCTCAAGAAATAACCGCTTTCCTCAAAATAAACAAAATACCTCAGGAGGTATGGTATCTATCACTGTATATATGGTGCCAGTTATAGCAATTTTTACACAAGGAATAAAAAATAAGTTACAATTAACATTAAAAAATTAATTTATTCCAGTCTCCATAAAATAGCTTTTCTTTTTATGAAGAAAGTAAAAACATACACTGGATATTCAGCTTACATTGTTAGAATTTGTGATATTCTGGTTTGCAGAATTTTATTAAAATCAGCTAAAAAATTGGATACAACAATAACAGACATGTCTTAGACACATAATAGGCTTCAAGCTGAGTTTGCAAACAGCAGCACCTATTGTAATCTAAGTTCTCAACACCCCTTTGGACTTTCCAAAGACTATGCTTCTTAAAAAAACAAATAAAACCACCTGAAAAAAAACAAACAACAAAAAAACAAGGTAGACAAGAGGAAGGAATATTCTTGTCCATCAATGAATTAAAAACTTGCAAGCACTTGGGCTAAGTCTTAATTACCAGCCTGATTTCTACAGAGTGCAACACAACCTGCAGTCTCCGTAGCAATGCATTTCAGCCCCACTCAGTTTTTGCATTCCAAGTGGGAAAAGAAAGAGGAAAGACTGGAGTAAGAAACTGATGTTATTTGGAATAATTCTGACATACAAAATTACTTCCCAATGTGGGAGGTGAAAAGCTTCATGAGTCAATCCTGCTGTCATCCTCTGCATGTTTTTCAATGTGTCCTACAGCATCCTGGGAAAGAACGAGAGAAGTCAATTAAAAGAAAGTCATTACGATCATCACAAAAAAAACCCACAAAAAGCTTTGCAAAAGATTTAAACTTTTTTAAATGTCAGTTAAAGTGACATTCTAGATAATATACATTTGTTTGTCTTCAAACTTCCAAAAAGAAAATAATATCATTGTCAAGCTATTAAATCACATATATGAAGTGTTTCACATACTACATCATTAAAGGCAAATAAAAACCAGCTTCCTTTTTGATTAGAAGAGCAAATTAAATAAACACATCATATCCCAAGCCAGCACTTAAAAGAGAAATTAAGCATTCTACTGTTTGTTAACTCTTGAAGAAACCTCCCTCCTTTCCATATTTTGGAAAGTATTCAAAGGAAGGCAGTTTATATTTCCAAGGACTAAAATGTAGATTTTAGAGTCTATAGGTAACAGCCCTCCTTACACCCATACCCCAATCCTTTCCACATCACTTAATCTAACTCTTATGCTTTCTTCATTCTTCCGCCTTCTGTGCTAACTTTCACCCAGAAATTTATGCACTACTTATTTAAAGACTGGTTTTGCTAACAATCTCATGCGAAAAATAAACAACAATGAAAGAGGTAGCGATGGACAAAAATTAAAAGGATAAAAACTTGTTATCAAGGCAGATGTTTGTTCATCTTATAGACATTTTTCCTTCAAAAACTTCCTAATGTCTTGAGTAGAATTTCTTTAATATTTTAAGAATTCTACCATTTCCATGTAATATTTTCAGATCAAACTGTTTTAAATTGACCATATCTCAAATTATCATAGCTGCACTCTTCATCTTCCACACGCTGAACTGTTAGCCTGTTAGCCTTGGATGACTGTAACCACATGCAGTTAAACCTGCCAAGACTAGAAAAATATAACCCTTTTTGAGAGAAATACGATCAATTCCCATCATTATGGTGATATAAAGTACTTTATATTATCAAATACAACCATATTATTTCAACCACACACCTGCTTGGAACCTTTCCTGGAAGTAAAGAAAGCATCACAGTTCTTCCAGCGACATTTCAGGGTCTGAAAATTTGGATTGGTGTGGTCAGTTAGCAGGTGTTGTTTCAGATGGTCCACAACTCCAAAGATCAGTGAACATCCGTGCCACTGTAGAAGAAACAACACATCAGAATAAGCCAGGCAAATAAAATTTTTGGTAATGCTTTTCTTCTTGCAATTTCACAACATTCTTCCAAGACCGTAAGCATGCATGCCAACTCCTGTAAGTTTTTTATCTTTTTCCATTTTCAGTGGCTTCTATTCCTTTAATTACAGCTTTACAGAAATCCTTCCTGCCTTTAGCCAAGCCTAGACCATCAGCAGGAATGGCAGGAGGAAGAGAGGACTTAAGCCTTTGCCAGATTTAAGCTTACCTGTGACAAAGTCATTTGGAATTTAATTAAAACTTATTTAGCAGAGTAAATCAGCTTTTCTATGTCACTCAGCCAAAGTTGTTGGTTTTTAAACAACTACATGTCACTATCTAAAAACTGCCAGAAAAAACAGTAATTTAAACTAACAACTTGCCCCAAAGCATACACATATATATACACAGAACAAAGACAACAAAAAATTAAACTAGTGATATATACCTAAGTGATATATACTTTAAAAAGTACATACACATTTAAAAAAAAAAATATTAAAAAATCTAAGGTTAAGCTATCCAAGACTAAGTCAGTAAAGACCATCCCCAGAAAATTCTATAACAAAGGAAGGCTAAAAACTAATTACCCAGCATCGATAATTTTGCATCAAATTAAGCCTCACAGCTCTGACACTGCCATCATAGCATCCCGTGTAGATCTGTAAAAGAAACATTTATAGATAAGCAAGATGGGAATAAAAGAAAAAAAAAAAGTAAAATTTTGAAGGAGACTTCAGTGTAGGTAAAAACAATGAAATATCAGCATGCAAGGGTTCTACATTTAAAAACAAGGTATAACCAAATTCTTCCAAGATTTGCATTCATAGTTCACAAAAACCTACGAATGAATAAGAAATGCTTCCATCACGTCTACTGTTGATAGTGTCATGTGTGTAACAGGTTAGAAAAGTTTAAATTATGGTACTATCCACTAAAGTTAAAAATATGTAGGTGTAAATGTCAAATTGAATATATTTCCAGGACTTAACCAGTTATCTGAGTATCAAAAATGGATGGAGAGGAAGTGTGTGGAAGAACATCAGAGTTTCAGAAAGACTAATGCAGATCCTTTCACTCATCACTAAACTTCTCATCTGAACCCTTCTTTGATTTGGGAATGCCCACAACAGAGCACTGCTGGGGCACAGTTCCAGCCTCAGGTTAGACTCACATAAGATGTGGTGCTTGGGCAGTATGTATTCCAATTAGCAGGAAATCTGTTCTTTTGGACTTAACTTTTCTGTTATTACAGATCACTACCATAACTTCCATTTTACAGTCTTAAAGGAACTTTGCAAACAATTCCTAGACATGCAGACAAATAAGTGTTTTTAAAGACTATTTTAAGAAATATTGATCCAAAAGTGCTTCTGAAATTTATCTTGCAGGGCAGGTGCATGAAGAAACCTGTACATCTGAATCAGCTGCACACCTTTGTTTATGTTCTGTCAAAGGTTACTACAGGTTTTACTATGAGTGAAGTTCTTCTCTAGCATCTGAGTGATTCCCTTGAGTAAAAGTCAAACAGGATTGACACTTGAAAAAGCAGAAATATTTTACTATTTCTAGAGTCTTCACTGTAATCACCACTGCAGAAAGAATTATTAAGACTACAGTAAGCTAAATGGTGATTTTTCACCAGATAATAATATTACATAAATATAAAGCTGTTACAGCGACTTGATTTTTTGACTAAGAATAACTTGGAAATGCAGCCAAACAGTAGGTTGATTTCTTTATCTGAAGAAATTAAACTGTCTTCTATGCACCAGTGGCAATTACAACCTTGTCTTTAAGACCAGTGAAAAGAAGGGAGTTACCATGCTCTTATGGATGGTCATACACATGATCATATCTGTGTGGCCTCCATAGACTTGCAAGCGGTCGTGTGACTTGAAAGAAACAGAAACAGACATTTAGCATGACATTTTTTAAGAGTCATTTTTCACAGACATTTAGAAGATAATACTTCCAAGAGCAGTTTCCTTGGTAGCAACTAAACTGCTATGGTGGATTCCTAACTTTATAGCCACCTTGATAACTCACTTTTGTTCATACTGCTTCTGGGAGTCTTTTTGTCCAACTTGTTCTCCCAGCAGACAAAGCTAACATTTCTCCACTTCTCTGAGCCGTCATCGGCTTGGAATAACCTAGGTTCTAAAAAAGTGGTTTAGGTTATATTCTTTAAAACCCATGTATTTTGGCTGGTGAGACCTCTATATATACTGAGTGACAGGAAAGAGAGGGATGGACTAGAGACCAGAAAGTACAAAAATGACTTCTATTTGACTTCAAAATCATTAATTAGTACATATTAGATAAATGTCATTAGTAACCACCTGTTTTCTTACCTGTAGTTCATAAACACGAACAAATTTATCCAGACATGCTGTCACCATCACTTTCCCAAGAATGTTCACAACCGTTACTGCATGGTTATGGCCCTTATAGATCCGTACCAGCTCTCCAGTCTGCATCAAGAAAAAGCAAAGGTAAATAGGTGTTTGGTTTGTTTTTTCTTAAGCAACAGAACAAAACGGTTTTACCTAACCTAGACAGGGTAGCTAGCTTCAATGCTCGCTACTGAAAAATGGAAACACCCCTTATGAGACTTCCATTCCCTATGAAGGCACTTACAGATTTTGATCAAATACTACTTATCCTTTTGTTTGTCCATCCTAACACAGAGCCATTCCAGTACAACAGAAATGCATACATCTATGTAAAGTTCTCTGTCTTCTCTTCTACTTCTGAACATGAGCCACCAGTGTGCCTAGGTGGCTAGGAAGCCAATGGCATCTTGGCCTGTACCAGGAATAGTGTGGCCAGCAGGACCAGGGAAGTAATTCTTTCCCTGTACTCGGCACTGGTGAGGCCACATCTTGGGTGCTGTGTCCAGTTCCAGGCCCCTCAGTTCAGGAAGGACATTGAGGTGCTGGGGTGAGTCCAAAGAAGGGTAACAAAGCTGATGAAGGGTCTGGAGCATGAGTGTAATGAGAAGGGGATGAAGAAGCTGGGGTTATTTAACCTGGAGAAGGGGAGGCTCAGGGGGAACCTTATCACTCTCCACAACTCCCTGAAAGGAGGGTGTAGCCAGATGGGGGTCGGCCCCTTCTCCCATGCAACCTGCGACAGGACAAGAGGAAACGGCCTCAAGCTGTGTCGGGGAGGCTAGACACTAGGAAGAAATTCTTCACAAAAAGGGTGATTAGGTTTTGGAATGGGCTGCCCTGGGAGGTGTTCAAGTCACTGTTCCTGGAGGTGTTTAGGGAAAGACTGGATGCTGACAATGCCATGGTCTAGCTGATATGGTGGTGTTTGATCACAGGTTGGACTCTGATCTCAGAGGTCTTTCCAACCAAACTGATTCTGTGATTTTGTGTTTCTCTTTCCATCATTAGTTATATAAAACTAGTACCATGCTATTAGTATTAGCAGTATTTATGTAAGCACAAGGATCAGTTAGCAAATTTAGGTAAATACACAGAAATATACTTTTTTTGTCAATTAAAATTTCCCTCTGGTAAGTTTCTTAATCTAACTTATTGCGTAGCTACATGAATGCTTCTGCTAGGACTGAAGGAAGATGGTGTAAAAGAGGGAGAGAATGGTAGGCTAGAGACAAAGCATTCATGATGATACAATGGCTTTTGAACCATCTAGCTTGGAACAGTTTTCCTCAAGTTCTTCCTATAATAAAGAAACTCTTTCCCCACCAGAATATCTCACATGACTTTTCTCTGAACCCCTTCCAGATTATCAGCATGTTTGTAGTAATATTTGCAAAAGCAAGATGCCCAGATAAAAAGGCATTGCCTATCATGTGACAAGAGTCAGCACATTTATGTAGCCTCTTCATGCCTTCAGAGTTACCTGTAGTGCATAGTCACATTCACAAAACCATGAGACTTCCTGTTCTGGAAGCAATCTGCCCCACCAGTCAGTCAAATATTCTGGAAATACTGACTTTACAGCGCAGGAATTCAGTGCCTTAATAGCAAAAGTCATTCCATCTTTCTATATGAGACTTACATGAATGTTGTGGGCATGGACAGATTGATCACTGGAGCCACTGAATACCAGATCATTCACAACCTTACCAAAAAAAAAAAAAAAGAAGAAGTTTTATATTTTGTAACAAGATATGGAAATGGGCAAGCAAAATATTATGACATTTTTCAGTTTGAAGTTGTACTGTAATATTTCCTAAATTTGAGAGCCTTAAAAATCAATCAAGAGTATGAAGGAAAAAGCATGAACTGAGTTCTTCACATAATGTATTACAATGATTTTTGACACTTCACAACTGACATAAGAAGCTGTTAACTTGCAGCCCACCAGGTTAACTCACCCTACCTATGGATTATTCTCAGGGACAGCTCAGCAGCAAATCAGGGACCAAGCAAACTGAATGCAGAATGCTGCTCTGCATGTGCACAGTAAAGCCCAATGTTTCCTGGAAATTTTGGACGTGCTGCATACTTATATGCTGCTCATGTAAGAAAAATGATGCTCCTAACCAGTACTAATAGAGAAAGCAAGCTAAACAGAGCCATCATGGATCAAGAAGGGACCACAGCATGCTGCACTGAAGAAGGACTAGGATAGTCCACAGGGCAAAAAAAGGATGTGCCACTGCACTATTATATTGTCGAAGTGACAATTTATGGAAGTCATCCCCTATCTGTTACCTGATAGTGGTCACAGCAAAGCTGTCAGACAAGAATATGTTCCAGCTCATAATTTCAGGAGCCAGGAACTTGTGAGTAAGTGTTAATGATTCTTCTATCAAAAAAGAATACTTCTCTAGAGTTACATTTTTTTCCAGTTTCCTCTGAGGTTTTTTACTATCAGGGTACATGAAGACTAACTTCATCTTTCCCCCAACTTTCCTTCTGTTGGCAAATTCACATTTAAATAATCCCTGAATCCCTGAACATGAAATAAACATGCTTCCCAGGTCTTCCTTGGGTCACAACGACCTCATGCAGCACTACAGGCTTCGGCATGGGTGGCTGGAAAGCTGCTGCAGAAAAGAACCTGGGGGTGCTAGTCCACAGCCAGCTAAACATGAGCCAGTGTCCAGGTGGCCAAGAAGGCCAATGGCATCCTGGCCTGGATCAGCAATAGTGTGGCCAGCAGGGCCAGGGCAGTGACTGTGCCCCTGTACTTGGCACTGGTGAGGCCACACCTCAAACCCTGTGTTCCATTTTGGGCCCCTCACAAGATGAAGGACATTGAGGTGCTGGAGCAAGTCCAGAGAAGGGCAGCAAAGCTGGTGGAGGGTCTGGAGCACAAGTGTTATGAGAACCAGCTGAGGGAACTAGGGATGTTTAGCCTGGAGAAAAGGAGTCTTGGGGGGACCTTATATCTCTCTACAACTACCCAAGAGTGTAGCCAGGTGGTGGCTGGCCCCTCACAAATGACAGGACAAGAGGAAACAGCCTCAAGTTGCACCAGGAAAAGTTTAGAATAGATACTAGGAAAAATTTCGTCACTGAAAGGATGATCAGGCATTGGAACAAGCTGCCCAAGGAAGTGATGGAGTCACTATTTCTGAAGTGTTCAAAGCACAGGCATAGATGTGGCAGATGGGGACATGAGATATGGCAGCCAAACAAAGACAATTTCCCTACCACATTGCTCAGTTTTTATAGTTTAAAATAGAGAAATCTTTTATTTCCTATCACAATCTGCTCATCATTTTAAGCATTCCTTGTCCAGAATGTATTTCCAGAGACACTTGCCTTCATGCAGAGAATAGTCTTGCTGTGACCTTCCAGGGTTCTGAGAAGCAGCCCGTTGCGCGCGTCTCGCACGCTGATGGTGCAGTCATAGGAGCCCACTACCAACAACTTGCGTGCTCCTTCCTGAGCTGTGGCTAAACAGCTCACTGCTCTAGGGCCATGGCATTCAAAGGTGTCAACCTGTTTATTATTCTGGTGGGGGAGGAAAGAAATGGTATTTAAGAATTAAAATTTTGCTATGACACTGACAAGACCATTGGGTTCTTTTTGTGTTGTGCTTGTTATGGCATCTGATTTCAGTTTAGTAACACACAAAATAGCAATGGTAAGAATTGCATCCTAACAATTAAGTTTCCAAATCAAGGAAATAACTCCTTATGTTATGCAGACCAAGAGGAACCTTAAGGAAAAACATAACCATACAGCACCTAAAAGAAAGGTAACCAAAGAGACAGGGAGATAGGACAGCTGCATGCATGGACAAAATAAACAACCAAAAGGGGCCAACAGTGACCATTTATAACAAAATGCTTTCATTACAGATACATTTACTACTGCAGATAAAGAATGGAAATAAACACAAAGAGGAGAGAAACAGCATCACAATAGGCTTTCAGGTGCCAATATTTAAACAAACTAACCTTTATGCTGAAAGTAACCACAGTGCCATTTGCAAGACCTGCATAAAGGATCCGCCATCTACTGTGTAAACAGAGCACTCGATCTTCCAATTTGAACTGTTCCACACATTCTTTGGTCTAGCAATGGAAAGAAGTACTTAAAGATTTTCATTAACTGAAAACAATTCAGGGAAAAAAAGCCTGACATGAATGATGATTTTCACTTTTTAAACCAACAGAACTGGAGAAAAACCATCTGTAAGTCTGGTGTCAAGTGGCAATTTCATCCTCATTTTAATCAGGACCATCTCTAATGCTTGACTGTACTTCAGAAATCAGTTATAACCCTAAACACTTTATTCTAGTCACAATCTCTAATATGTATAGAAATTTAGACTACTGACTCTCTATATATATACACACACAAATGAAAACCATCTGTTACACAGTTGAGGATTTAAAGGTTTAAAACC
This sequence comes from Orthonyx spaldingii, assembly GCA_013397795.1. NCBI lineage: Eukaryota > Metazoa > Chordata > Aves > Passeriformes > Orthonychidae > Orthonyx > Orthonyx spaldingii. The sequence goes on from VZTJ01000675.1 coordinate 268,457, forward strand.
TCTGGCAGTTTGCTCCCTGCAGCAGATATTTGTTTTCTAGTCTACTTGTTTTCAAGTCACAGGTTGTGTAAGCCTTTTTGTCATTTATCCTCAAATATCCAGCTTCAGGAAGCCTCGGTCTACTCTTTCACCTGCCCTCAGCATACCAGATACCTGTTTTCTCTACAGCTGCTCTACAGATAAAGCAGAGAGCAGTGCCTTCCATAAGCAATGAAGTCAGAAATACAGGAAGACAAGTAAGATTCATGGCCAAACAGCTATCCTGCACTTTGGTGTTCCCAACATTTGTGATCATGCCATGCTGTTCTGGCAAAAACTCTACTGACAAGCTAGTCAAACGATTAGGGTAGCAAATCAGTTAATGGTTTGCTGTTTTGTTTCTGGGTTTTTTTTCCCTGCTCTACTCTAATGAGGTATGAAGTGGTGTTCATGTCCAGATCATATGGGTTTAAAAGGCTTTTTAAATTTATATTTGTAAAGAAACACTTACATAAAAATGCAGGATATGTAAATCAACACAGAGTTTGAGTACCTTGATATTGTAACAGTTGATAGTGTGGTCACTTGAGCCAGTGTAGAGTGCAGCATTCTTCCCATTTGTCTGAGTGACCAGGAGGCAGTTCACTTTTGAAGTATGTCCTTCAAAGATGGCCACACACTTCCTGCTCTAAAAAAGAAAGCATAGAGTCTGTCAGCATAAAGGCCCATAACACCTCTTGGGAAATGCACCTAACAGAACAGGGTAGGACAGCTAAAAAAAAAATCAGGATACATGTGGCAATCTATCTCCCCTTGTCCCTCCCATAGGGAGAAGGGGTTGAGGAGGTGGAGAAAAGAGGTTTGAAGAAAAGAATAGTATAAAATAAATTAGGTGCTTGAAAAAGCAGCTGCTTCCTTTACTACACAGTAAGGCATTACAAAAGAAAACCTTCTGATTGCAATTAATGTAACACCACTCCCAGAACCTTACTTACAACGAGATTGTAGGCACAAACTGTTTTGTCTGCTGAGCAGGTATACAACAAATTCCCAAAAATCTGAATAGCATTCACTGCAGCCAAGTGTCCCTCAAAGGTTCCCTCTGTAGGTTCTTCATCCTCACCTGGCTCTGAAGACACTTCTGTAGGACAGAGACATGTTTACTTTTGACTATGTGAACACAGTCAAGAAAACACACTGCTGTGTTTTCCAGCAGAACTATTTCATGGGCTCAGCACCTGTATGTCAAATTTCATTGTGGGTCCCACCTGAAGTGTGAATGTGACAGAAGGCAATATAAAGTGCTAAAAAGACCTTCATATGACACTAAGTCCAGAAATAACTTCAAAATTAAAAAGAGATTGTATTACTATTATTTGTCCTAGAGCTCTACAGAGACTGTGGAGCAACAGCATTCTGTGAGGGGGGCAAGAGGATGTGGAGGGAGTCAAGATACAAAGCATTCCATGTAAGATGATGTAAGTGAGTACATGTCACTTCCCACTTCAATTTTGAGTGCAAGCTTTTATCTTCAGGGCAAAATTCCCCTATGGAAGCAAGGTGATCAAGACTTAACTCAAAGTCCTGCAAGATACTACACACGAAGCACCAGAAGGAAAGTTTAAAAGATATACCTGAGGAGTTCTTTGATCCTCTTAGTGATATGGAAGTCTGTGTCTCAGCCACACTGTAAGACAAAAATAAACAGTAGTGAGATTGGACTTTCCATGTTCATATTCAGACAAAATACTGGGGTAAGTAATACTCCAAAACACAAGACTCTGCACTTAGTAGAAAATATGCTGTGACAGATAAGCTCAAAACCAAACTGGGCAGCCCTCTTCTTGTATTAAGAGAAATTAGTAGGTAGCAAGACGCATTCATTTTTTGATCAAAAAAGCCAAGTCAGTTTTTATTTTCCCTTTTATTTCACTCCTGAGGTCACTGGTGTAGGCCTTTCTGAATGAACAAAAAAAAAAGAAAGAAAGAGAAGCCTCTTATGAATACTATATAATATTAATAATTTTACTTTTGAGAGGTCTACAATAACCTCACCTTCTTTTCCCATCATTTCCATAATTTGTGCCAATCTCACTGGTGGAGCTCACTTCATCATAACCAGAGCAAGATGCATCTAGGACTGCTTGATCCACAGAGGTGCGTGAATACGTCTTTGATGGACTGTCTGGTTTCTCATCTCCTGACTCTGATGAACCAACATCAACTACATCACACTGAGGTGCTGAAACTTCCACTAGTTCCAGAGAAGCATCACTATCATTCTCGTCTTTGTTTCTTGCTGCTTGAGCAGTAACTCCACCTTCTTCTCTTGGAGGAGTAGATGTAGTAACTTTTTCTCCTTTAGGAACCTTTCCACCCTTGACTTTCCGGACAGGCTTGGAGTCAATCATATCCTGCTCTGTATCGCTGTTTTCTGGCACATGGGCTGCCCTCAGAGTTTTCTTCTTCCTTAACCTTCTCCTCCTCCTATTCCCTTTCTCTGCTGGGAGTGCAGCAGTTGCCAAGTGTTGCTCAGGTGGTTCTGCTGACAATTTGGGGGTTTTATCCATTGGCATTTCTAGAAGGACTGAATGCTTTGAAAGAGAAGTGCTACACTGATCCAGTAAAAATCTTCCAGCAACTCCTTCATTTGCTTCTCTCTTGCTGAAAACAGACATTGAATGAGGAGAAGGGTTCTCAGGAAGTCCAGACTGTCCCTTGTCTGCAGCAGGCTTGAGGACATCTTCATTCGTGTGTTGGAAACAAGCTGCCAGCTCTGATATGGATAGGGTTGCAGTAATAACTGGATACACTGAAGTTTTCTGGTTGGTCTCTTCTAAAGAAAACAGACTAGTGTTACATGCAATCTGTACAGCAATAAGTATTTATGCACGGTGTATCTCCCTGTATTTTCTGTTTACACTTAATTGTACATGTAAAGTACATATTCCTATATGTTGAAAACTATGTGCACATGCAGATCTGCTATTTCAGTCAGCTATCCAGCCTTTAAAAAACATAACTGGGGAATAAAATGTTTATCCACGTACATAGAAATAAAGGAATGGGACACATCATTCCAGCTGCTGACTGGCTATATGCTTTCAAAGTTCTCACAATCTTTGGTGAATCCTACATTGTTGACTTCAGATGCTACCACCCCTTTCTGTGTGCTCCCTTCCCAGCTGTCACGACTGCTGTAGAAATGATATTAATCAATGCATGCCAAGTACGACTCAGCTGTTCAGGGACACAGTTTGAAAACCTTGCACTTAACCCATCAGAATTATTACAGCTATTACATACAGTTATTTCTACCAAGTTACTTGGACCTAATTCAAGGTGGACAGTCACGCACAACCCACTCTGCAGCACTGTACCTTTATCCTGGGAATAGCAGCACTGTAAGCCATGAGAGTAGGCTTTAGTTAGTTAGTTTTGTTAGTTCGTCTGTGGTGGACTATGCAATGGGGTAAACACACTCTCCCTGTCATTTAATTTTGATTGACTTAATATGAACAAAATGATCCAACCTCTCAGCTGAGACAGACTAAGGGCAGCATCTCACAGCTGTTTCCCACACCCTAAAATTCCCCAGTTGCACTTGCAATAACTACAATCCAGAACAGGATGTTTCAAGTTCACTGCATTTCTGGGGCAGGATCACGCAATGCAAATGGGAAGTTGGCAGTATTTGAAACTTCCCTCTTTCAGTCTCTCAGAAGCCAGCAGATGAAACCTACAGTAATGCTTGGCCAAAAGCACATTACACATCACAGGACAAATCTGACACTTTGGAATTACACATTCAACTAGAAACAGCTAAAATGAGAACATCTCCCCCACACCTTCCTCAGATGGGGAATTCCAAGATAAAACTAGAACTTACTGACAGCATAAGATATGTTGCAAAAGGTCCTACACAAGTTAACGAGAGTTCACCCCTGCCTGACAGACTGCAGGATGAGACACAGTTTACATTCTTTTTGGAAGAAAAATAATTTCCTTCTTTTCTTAAAGCAAATTATCTTAAAGCAAAACTACAAATACCATCATTCTGTTCCACCTCTTCTGTTTGTGGAGCACATTGAGAGCTCTGGAGTACAGAATTCACATTTTCTTCTGTGCCTTTTGGAGACACAGGTTCCCGTTTAACTTGCACTGAGGAATCAGGAGTATGGGAGGGTGTACTGCCAGAAGACTGGAAGGGTGATGGCATGTTTACAGGAACAGAAGCTCCTAGTGGAGGTACAGAAGACGACAAAGTGTCCAAAAGGGGCAGGAGAGAGCCTGAAGGAATTAAGTCAGCTGCCGTCTGAGATTTGCTGTTTTGTCTCTCAGTTAAGACACTGCAGGAAAGTTGCTCTGAGAGTTCAGAAGGTTCATATGTTTCTAATGGCAAAAGAGAAGATACATTAAACAAACAAACAAACAAATAACTGAACAAAAGTGCTTATATTTTACCATAAAATTTAGTGGTGCAAAGATCTCATTTCTTGTGGACACACAGTCAAGGAAGAGAAAATCTTTTTAAAAAGCCACTAGAGGGAACTATCAAAACTGACAGTTCACACTTAACAATAAAGGCCTCATTTAGAAAGTCTACGATTTTATTGCAGCTTAAATGAGTGGATTCAAGTTAAATGCAGTTTTTAACAGATTCTGAGTTCAAAGAATATGAGAGTAAGCATTCCACTGTTGTAGTTCTATGGTATCCTGTACCTTGCAGCCCCTGCAAGATCTGGATTCTCTGACTTCTCAGTGTACTCATTTCCATGGTTATCTGCAAAACAGTTGTGTCTTTTATCAGTCCCACTGGTTTAACAGGCAGCTCTTGATGCTGCTAACTTCTAGTTCAGACAGTTTCCAAAGCCCACTGTTACCTGTTGCTTTAACACAAGGAACCGTTGAACCTCAACATAGGCAGCCTGCAGGGCAGTCCTCGCCTGCAAGAGGTTGCTGTCCACACTCTGCAGGGACTTGTTTAACTCTTCTTCTCTCAGGGAAATAGCCAACAACTGGTCTACCTGAGAACGTTCTGAAAAAGAAACAAAATGTAGAGTCTAATTGTACTGAACAATACATTAAGATCCATTACATGTGATATCACAATAAATAATACCACCTCAGAATGGAAAAATCACGTAAATTAGGACAAGCATTCAAGCATCAATAATCATACAAGCTGAAAAGGAGTATTTATGGACAAGACTAGCCATGTCTACATGAAAGAATGGCAATGTCAAGTATTCCAAGGAATCAAGGAATCTCAACCTTGACTCTAGTAATTCATTCCATCACAGCTTTGCCAGCACTGATTTAGTTTAAATAAATGAAGTCATTCTCTTCCACAAAGATCTTTTCTTGAAGTACATATGTACAAGAAGTACAAATACACACCTGTCATTAATGTAATCAAAAAGGCAAAGTCAAATGTAAGCTAAACAAGATTTAAATTATTCAGTGAATGCAAAAGCCAAGGAAAAGCTGTTTAGGAAAAAAAAGAACCCAGTGATAAAAAAATAGGTTACTACTCAAGATCATTTTGGGCCATGAGACTGGTGTTTGCAATCTCTTGAGAAAGAGTCTCTGACCACTGTACTCATTAAAAGACCCTCTTATCCCTCCTAGAGACTTCTGGCATTACGGAGATTCTCCAGACAAATTAAATTTCCATTTGGGCACTGCTTAATTGCATTTAGGCTACAGTTTCCCTCAGCAGATTTACTACAATAACAATCATGTTAAAGCAAAGTAACGGGAAAGAGATTTTACTAAGCAGAATGTGTTATTGGTCCCTGTAACAGACACTGGTAATTGAAGACAGAGGCTGATAAAACCCCCCACCTTTTCAAGCAGTGAAATATTCATTCCCACAGAAGATTCATCCTATTGCCCTGCATTACAAACAACTCTTAATATAAATAAATATTGAAAAAAATGGTACATTTGAAAGCCACCTTGTGGAGCCTAAAGCCCCTAGCAATGGTTAGTTACCAAAGAAAATATTCTGCTTAAAACACGAATGGTTCATTTTGAGACATGGTGATGTGGATGGTTTAGGCATGTTTGAGAAAGATCTGTGCAATGCCAGAATAATAGTTTTCTTCAGTCAGGAGCAGGAAAGAGAGAGGCATTTCAAACTCATTTCCACTAAGGACAGTAAAAACATAAAAAGCATTGCCAGAGATGTCAAAAACAGAACACAGACCAAATTATGCAGAGTACAATTTTTCTGGTGAGACCACCCAAAATCAGAAAGGGAAAGCTGCACGGCAAATTAGAAGGGAGTCAGATGGGGCCTCCTCCCTTAAGAACTTCTATCCAAAGAGGCAACAAACCTCACTACCCTGTACCGGGGAAAGCAAAAGCCCCATCTGTACAATCAGGAATATGAACTGCACGCAGAAAGGATGTACTTACCCTTCTCTTAGAAATTACTTATGACAAATTAAGATAGAAGTCTTCAGAGAAGAATTGCAGATTTGTGAGCAGTCCACACTACAAACTTCAGTAAAAGGCCAAGAAGCAGCAAAGTACCATAAAGGAACTACTACTTCAGCCAAATCAAAATACTGCTGGGTGTTTATAGCCTCTACACCAGATGCACCCATGTATGATATCCACTCACCTTTTTTACCTTTGATTTTTCTTCTCTTATTCTTTCTTTCTAGACTAGGGATTTCAGGAGAAGATCCCTCCTGCAAGGAAAATCATCTATTAACAAGTAACAAGAACAATTTTGCCTAAATCAAGAAGTCAAACATCCACTGTCTTTTCAAGCATTAGTTGTATATTGAGAGAAGAACCCATAATTTTTTTGCACATTCTTGTATAACTCATCCTTTGCTCTGCTCTTAAAAGAGGGAGGACAACAGAGTGCCATGTTTTCACCTCAACTACGAAGAAATATTAAATAAGCCAACAGCCTTCTTCTTGCTCAGATGTTTAAGACCACACTTGAGTCAGAGTTTCTGCTCTACAGTTTTAGTTGAAGGTGTAGTGGATTAAACAGTGAAGAATTAAAATTATTGCTTTCTGCAAAACCATTTTGTGAAATTGATCAAAAAGGGTTTTTTTAACCTTTGGTTAAGTCTAAGACCAGACTGTGAAACAAATTCAGATTTAAGGATATCATTTTAGGTATATAATTTTGTAAAAATGTTTTTATTTCCTTGCTTAATAAAACCAGGAACATCTAAGGAAAACAAATTTCTACGACAGCCTAGCTTCCATTTAAATTGTGTTGTGAAACACCGGGATTCTTACTACAAAACCAGGTACTTCCACAGAAATATTTTAATAGCTCTTGTTTACCAACATAGTATGCCAGGTACCAAATCAAATAAAAAGCATTTGTCATTCCTACTAATGACAAAAAATTACTGAAAGTCCTGCACTATGAAAGCAGAAATGGAAAAGATTCTTAAAAGAAAATTAAGTCAAACGAGAAATGAATTTGATGTTATCAATGTACAACACAATCAGATGGGGAAAGTCCTCCTTGCACAGATCATTCCAAAGCTGAATGATCATTGACAGGGAAAGAACCTTTCCAGCACACCAAAGCTGGACAGAACTGCACACTTACTCCAGTTGCTCTTCGCTTCTTTCCAATTCCTTGGCTGTCATTCTGTTCAGTACCAGATGTGCAGCTACTGTCTGTAGCTGCATCTATGTTATTAGACACTGCAAGTGAAGCACTATTTGAAGCTAGACAATTTTCTTCTGAGATCTCTACTACATTTTGTTTTTCAAGAAGAGGTGTTCTTTTTTCTGGGCTCTCCTGATCTTGTTTTGTGAGGCCTGTGATCTCAGAGGTGGCCTGCAGGCTGTGACTTCTTCCTCTAGCCTCCGTTCTTTCAGACATAAAAGGTGACAAAGCAAGAGTTGGTGTCTCCTCTTTCTGATCAGCCTCAATGTCAGTGCTTGCCTCATATCCAGTTGTTATGTGATGTGAGTGGCTGGCTGGAAGTACTTGCCTTTGCCCACTTTCTTTTATTTTGGCTTGTTCGCTGAAAAAGCTGTAAGCAGAAGGATTTCTGTCTGCTATGACACTGCTTTCAGAAAAGCTACGTTTTCTGGCTGAGCCAGACACTGCTAAGGAAATCCCTTCCCACTGGAATCCTTCTAGAGTAGACAGATCAGATTCTTCACTGGGTTCTAGACCCTCTTGCTCATTTTGAACAAGAGGCACCATTTCTATGCCAAACCTTTAACAACATAAAAAGAAAAATAAATCAACAAGTTACAAGCCTGCTACACATAGAGAGAAGCCTCCCCCTTCCCCAAATGTACATTACTGCTTTAAGAGATCTGGCAAGTCATTACACTGGTATTCTGTGCTTTCTACCTCATCTGGCAATGGAATATCTTCTGTGTATCACATAACCAGATTTAGTGGCTAAGAACTGACAGCATAATTTTCAGGTCAGAAATCATGTTATTATAAATTATTCCAAACCAAGGTTGGGATAATTAAATGTGACATCTGTTCAAGACACTTCAAAAACTTCAGGTTTAAAGTTTTAAAAATGCAGTATTATGTAATTGTTTCCTTATATGCAAAAGCGAACTGCATATCAGAATAAAAGATTAACAAATGAAGAGTGAGCATTGACATTGCTTGCAGCAATGCAAGCATTTCTTGTAGTCCTGAATAAATGAGGAAATAGGCAACTGCCACAGCATTGTTCCCATCCTGATTGCATTTCTACATTCTTCCACTACTAGAACATGAAAAGCAAGTACATTGTTACCATCCACATTCAGACATTAAAGCAAACATTATGAACTAACCAGAAGCTTTTCTGAGCAGATTACTTTCACTTATCTATGGACAGACATTCATTCATAGCATCAATCAATAATAAAAACTCTGCATTATTTGCAAAAAATTGCATTATTTTCAAAAACTCTGCAAAAGATCATGGCATAGCAGCTTCATTATGAACTCTTAGTTTTAGGATTATGGAGTTCATTTCAGATATGGAAAAAACCAACCATCCCCCCTCAACATGCCCAGGGAGGCACGTTAGATCTCAAAGCTACCAACCTTGGTAAACCTTTGCCAAGTTCCTGTTTCTTCTTGGTTACCTGCTGGATGACCTGATCCCAGTTTACATTTCGCCGGGAAGCACTAAGAATCTGCCTGAGGGTAGGTTTAAGCCCCGACTCCTTCTCTGTCTCACTTCTCCGATGGCCACCCACATTCCGAATGCGACGTGCGTTGTTGAGATTGGGCTCTGGAAGGTGTGTCCCCACTTTGCTCTTCAGACTGATATGCCGTGTCAGGTCTCTTTGCAGGGAAGCAGGCAGGCCAAGCTTGCTTAAATCTGGAAGAAAGAGGCCTACTGACTGGCTTCCTCCTTTTTGAAGCTCATTATCTGAAGGATTTTCAAAACCTTCCATTTCAAATTGATCATGTGACTTGACACGCTCTTCATCCCCTTCCCCATCCTGTGAGGTTTTCAAATCCACATGCAAACGGTCCTGACTGCTTGATGAAGAAACTGTGGGTTCTATGCGAAATGTAAAATTTTTTAGCTCAGCAGAAGCAATACTTGAAGCAGATGGCTTTTCATCATCTTTCTTTTCAGAGGTGGCAGTTTTTCCTCCCAGAGTGTCACAGGGTAAACAAGAACTAACAGAAGAATCCAACTTTTCAACTCTTGCTTCTGACTTCTCAATTCCCATTAAATCATCACGACTCACATTTTCTAATGAATCTAGTCTGAACTCCTTCGTTGGCAATGCTTTCCCAGTTTCTTCTCTACTCTGGTCACTTGTATCTTTGCAAGAGCTTAAAGGAGCATTTTGCAAGGAATGGTTGGACTGAAGATCTTTGGGCTTTTGTTCTGCTTCACTTAAGTTATTAACAGGCTCTCCAAGACTGCTACCAAGAACATCTTGGTTATCTTGTAAGTTATCAACACAAGCACCATGCAGCTTTGATGAGGAAGAGGAGAAACCGTTTGTTTCCAAGTTCACTGCATTCAAATGACTCTGCTCTTCACTACTAGTTGAGGATAACAAAAGCCTGACATTTTTTAAGAGACTGTTCGTGTCTTGCTTTGTCAAGGATAATTTCATATCTGTGATATTCAGAAGAGGGGATTTCAGTGATGGCATCCTATTACTTCTGCTATCATCTTTGTCAGGCTTTTCACCACTGGAGTAGTCTTTCATTACCTTGCAAGAATCAAGGTGATCTGAGGTTCCACTACATGGGGAAGATGCTTCATGTTTTTTAAGTTTTGAAAGGCTAACATTGGCTTCACAAGTTTCTCCTTTCACTGATGAATCAGTAAGAGACTTAAGTACAGAATCCATTTTATCTGAAGTTTTAGAAACATTATCTTCAGACCGTGGTTGCTGCTCTGCAGTTTTCTGAGATGGGTAGGGAGTCCAGCGATATGTTTTATCTCTGGAAGGACTGGCACTTTTTCCACTGGCTCTTGAAGTTTTGCTTTCTGGTTTTTTCAATGTATGAAAATCCAATGCCCCCTCAGAAGCGAGCTCATCACTCGTAAAATCGAGGTCACTCCTATTTCTTCGATTTCTGTATGGCAGAACATCACCCTTCTCTGGCCGTTGCCATGTGTACCTTTCCTTACTGTATTTACTTGGCTCTGATGAATATGAATCTCCTGAGTTTCCAAAATTCCAGCCATTTGCACCACGAGGACTTGGTTTCCAGTTTCCTCCATAACTCTTGGAATTCCAGCTAGAAAAATTACCTGTTTCTTCTGAGTGCCAAGTAGAATTTCTTTCCCTGGCACCATGATGCCAATTTGATGTGCTTCCTCCCCGCCCACTTAGATGCCAAGCATTTCCAGAATTCCCATAGTTATGTCGACTTGAAGGGCTTCCTGAAACATTCTGGTGCCACCCACAGCGCCCCCTTGAGCCACCTGAATGTCTGTTTATATTAAGGTTCCTCTGAGAGTGTGAAAATTTGCCTTGTCTAGGACTAATATAATCATCCTTTTCCCACTTCCAGTCCCTTTGTGATGCATTATGATGATGCCACGACGACTGATCATAAGCTTCTCGTTCTTTGTAAGTAGCTCTTTCTTCTTGCCTTCTTTGTGATCTCCTATCATCACATTCTGATTCTTGGTTTGCACGACTTGGTTCAGTTTGCCTACAAAAGAATTGAGAAAAGCCTAAATTCTGATGCTGTTCTACTAAAATCCAACATCCCAAAAGCTTCATGAACTTTATTTGCACTGGGAAGAAATTTATTTTTAATTATTTATTATAAAAAGAAACAGATACTTTTTTAGCAGCATTGCTATTCAAGCATCAGTAATGTTTGACCTACAAGACTAATTTTGTACCTTTACCTAAATATGATAATTTCAAAATTTCTCTTACAAGAACAACTGATTTGGTGCAGGGACAGTTCAAGAGACTAATTCTCAAATAGTTGTCTGTAACTTGAAAGATAATATTCCTTTATATTTACTACTGGACTAATAAGAAACTAGTAGAAATAAACCTTCTTTATATTGTATAATCTTCGTAATTTGATCAATCTTGGTAGATAGAAAACTCAATAGTGACATAATTCTTTTTTCTGAAGACTATTCTGCTGGTGTTAAATGGTGTAACTAGAGTGAACTGACATAAAACAGAGGAAAGTTAGGCTGAAAAACCAGTTATTCTACTTATTGGAGAGAAAAATTGACATGATGGCTCAGTTTATAAAGCTTAAGTTAAAACACAGATGTAAAACATCCACAGAAGATGTACCTCAGATACAAAAATATTTTGTCTTGTTTTAACCAAGAGGCTGGAAGAGTCCACAGCATGCAATGCTGAGTCTGTATGAGCCTCCCAGCAGCACTATCTACTGCCCTTTGGATAGTACTTGTGCTTGGCAACTTATCACAAACATGTGGCAAACTATCACATGTACATTTAAAGATAAATGCTCCCTTAACAGCTACAGCTATTCCCAGGGTCAGCAGTCTAAACATTCTAAATATTTATCCTACCAAATCAGGAGTTTTTATTAAAAGTTTTTTCCTGAAACTGATTACAGGAATACATTCATTCTAGATCCCTCGAGAAAAAAGACAGTAAACTTCCACACTACTGCTCAAAACTGATTGATTTGAATAAACTGAAAATTCATATTGTATCACCCTTTATGTTTTTGATACACTCCAGTTCTGTTAAAAGATTCACAAATAATTACTCTCTAATGGAAAACGTTCTACTGTGCAAAAATAATCTGAGCTCTAAGACAAGAATTCAAAACACTGATGTCTAAGTGACACAGTAAATTCTAAGAGCTGACTCAACTAGATTATGACCTAATGGAAACAATTTTGCTGAATTAGTAACTTAATCCTTGTACTTTCTGGTTTTCCCCCTCTCCAAACCAGCATCCAGCAGACAGTTAGTTGCCTCAGAACAACATTGCACTGACAGCATTACTCCTTTTCCATAAAACAAAAAGGAAAAGTGACATTTTTGCTACCTACACTAATCAGTATGAAAACATTACTATTGTGCAGTGCAGGGACACACTAGTATGACAGAGTGATGTCAAAACCAAATAATCTCCACAGATTTCAACATCTGGAAACACTAATTCAAATTTCTAGCCACAGCAAGCAAGAGCTTCTTTTAAAAATCATACACCCCTTTAGTACCATTACCATGTCATAAATCTATTCAAATAATATATTCCCAACTAGAGCATCACACAAGCAATGCACACGTGCACATTTGCATGTAAAATAAAAGGCAATACTTATTACTCTCTGCAGCCTTCTATTTCATAGTGAACCACTATGAACTATGTTTAGCTAATAGTAAGCAACAAGGTAAAACAGCTAAGAAATTTCATTTAAGGATTATGGGATTTCAGTGTGACATTTACAGAATAAGCCAATTCATTTTATAACAAAACATGTTCAGCAGCAGTTTCTAAAAGGCCAGGTTCCTACAGACACCCTCCACCATAAACAATATTAGCACAACTGTCCATTTATTAAGCTTTTCAGTTAAAAAGGTGCCAAATATTAAAATAAAAACATTAGGGCTCTGAAAACACAAGACTGTTTTTACCCATAATGGAGAACTGTCGTATTTCCTTACTAGTAATAGAGGAACAGAACAAGAACATTCAGCAGAGTCACATTTACATGTTGAAACTATGATATCCACACAGGTCTCTTGGATTGTTCTCACAAGTACATCGGCTACAGGCAGTTTACATTTCATGAGCACCTAAGCCTTAGGAATGCATCGCCATTGTGTTAAAACCAATTCTATGACCTAAGAGGAGAAAGAAGAACTCACCGGTTCCGTTCCTTCTTTTGCTTGATTAGTTGAATGAGTTCTTTGTCAAGGTATTCTTCTTCTGCCTCTTCCTTCTCATCCTCTTTTCTGTCATGGGCATTAACGTTGTCTTTGTGCAGCTGGCTGGAGATGTGCTTGGCATATGCAGACAAACCCACCAGTGTCACCCTGCACACTCGGCATTCATGGCTGCTATCCCTAGGAAGAGAGGCAGAGGGTGGACTTTCAACTCTGCCAACTGGCATGGCAGGTACCTCTGGTCTTACTTTGTTTCCTCTGAATGTGCTTGAATTCAAGGCAACTAGGTTTTGCTCAGTATATTTATTTGAAATATCTGGTTTTTTCTTTTAAGGTTTAGTTTTTTGATGGTCAGTTTTTACAAGATTTTTTTCCAACAATCAAGAGGTAAAAGACTTGGTAATAAGGCTGCGTTAACTAGGAGGAGGAATTCTTCTTGAATTGTTGTACTCAAAATCTTTTCAGAGGAAACATAGTGAGCGAGGAGGCAGAATGAAAGGCTTCAAGAGCTAGCAGGAGCTCTGAAGCCCATCCATGCTGCCAGCTGCACTGGAGAAGCCTGGTGACAGCTTCTACATTTAATCCTTGCCTTGAGCCTTCCCCCAGTGAAATTTAGAAAAGGGAGGAGGCAGTACATGGACACAGCCAATCCTGATACAACATAACCTAAACTGGGACAGCTGAGACTGCTGCCTGGAATCCAAAGCCTCCACAGCACAGTGAGTGATGGGAGGGTGTCTTCAGTTCACTGTACTTTATTTGGTTCAAGTGTGCATGAGGTCTGCTTTCTACTTTAGAGGACTTATCTTAAAAAAATATAGAAATAATTTCAGCTGGAGAAAGTTGACAGCTGTATCAGACAAATGGCTTTACTCATGTTACTGGATTAAGGTTACAAGACTTTTTATCTTTTTTTTTTTTCTTTTTAAGAAATTCAGATTTCTAAAACCATCACGCTTGTTCTTCTGACAAATCTTTCAATACTCCAGTGTTAAAGAAATATGTTGTTAATTTCCTAAACAAGGAAAATATGTGTACCAGATTAAAGAAACAAAATCAGAAAAAAATTAATCAGAGCATACTCCACTGCAAATAACTCAGGAGGACTAAGACAGGACTCACTGAATGCCTCCACAATGCTTCTTTCAATTCTGCCAGTTAATTCATAAAAGCAGATCTGTATGTCCCCATGAAGCACTTGAGACCAAAGTCTTAGAACAGAAGCATTCCAATATGGCACACAGTTCATGACCAGTGTCAAGAAAATGGTATCCATAAAGGAAAAAGACAAACATGAATCCTTGGTTTTTTAGTGAACAATTAAAAACAAAATGAGAGTAAGATCAAAAGATGTACCTTCACTCAAGATATTAAGGCAACATCCTTTTTGGAGTGGTTAATCAAGTGTCAGCAGCTATGTTTTATTTATCCTGGATATCAGTGGTTTTCCTACTAACACAGTTGAGTTATTTAATCAATGCAGTCATTCAGACACACCTAGAGATGGCTTTATTTTAAACAGCCTAAGTATTAAAAATCAGAATTTTTATTTTTAATTATTCTGTATGTTGCAGCCTAATTAATTTCAGATTAAACATTAAGATAAGTTTCATTTATTATGTCAATAGCTTCCAAATTTAGCCTGTATTTTCCAGAACTAAGTGTACTTCATTTTGTACACTTCACACTCACTAATAAGTATTCAAAGCCCAGATCCTATATATTGTATTTTGGGCTATCTTATAAATACAATAAAAGTAACCAAACCAGTTTACTTTACTAATGTCATTGGAAGAATCCTCTTCACACTCATAAATGGCACAGCTGTGCATAGCTAATAAGACTTATTTTTAACTTAGGTCATCACACAAGGCAAACTGCAAATAGAAAGCTGACTTCTTGCTGAAAAAGACGTTCTTTTTACATAACGTTCCACTTCAATCGTAAGGACTCTTCAACGAGAAACACATCCCAGTGGTTCCAATGTGGTACTAATTAGATTTTAAAGAACAATATACATCCTTCAGAAGACTTATGTTTCAATTCTTTCATAAAACTTTTACCATCCTCATTTACAGACTAACTAAATAAATGCAAAGTTTTATTTACTTTGGACAAAGCCGGCAAGTTAACAGCTGGACCGAGGACAAAGAACTTGTTTTTATCACTTCTAACTCATGATCTACTAATTACAAAGCTGTGGTTCTTGTACCAACTGACAGTCTGAAAAGACAAGACTCAGGTGCATAACAACAAGACTTCTCTGACCTGCCATTAATCTATATGAGCCTAAAGAAAAAAACAGCACTTTTTTTTGTTTATGAAACGACTGCTATAATTGAAGATAAACTGGCTAGGAGTTCAGATAGCTGCACTTAGGGGAATTTAGATTTCCTTCAGTTCTATACTTTTCCTATACCCATCAATACCATCCAGAACCAGCACAGTCCATCACACACACTGATCATGTCTACACATTCCCCTACCATACAAGACCACCACACAATCTTAGTTGTTCAACAAGGGGGCCAAAAGAAGTTTGAGGTAAACATAATAAAAGTATTCTCACTATGAAAGCATCCATAAGCTTTATTTACTGGATGTGTACTTCAGACTGTAGACTCAATGTCCCTTGTACAAGAGCACTATTTCACTTCCAACTAAAAACAAACAAAACCCAAACATGCTTAGTATCCAATTCTCCTTATACATCACATGGAGTAAGACTTCAAGAAAAGCAGAAGAGTTTAAAAATGTTCCAGAAAATTATTCTAGCCCTTGAAATTACTAAGCTAACTTTAAAAAGTATGAATCAATGTGTGCGTTTCCTTTACCTCCTCCATAGAGGAAGTCTGAAACGTGACGTTTAGTTGGATACTAAATTTCAAGGTAGTAAGATGTTGATACTACACATACTTTAATGGTATTATCCTCTGTTACACAATCCAGCCACACTCATGAAGCTGTTGCTTGTGCTTCATATTTTCTGCTTGAAGTACACAGCTGTAAAAGACTCCTAAAAGACTTCTAATTAAATTTAAATGGGAGGCAGAAGAAGAGGCACAAGAGAGAGAGAGAACAAGGCTGCTATTGCACAGTGAAAAATTAAGTTCATTATTTTGCGAACAAGCATCTTCCATGTATTCTTCTGAAAGAAGTAACGAAGACAGATAGTTACATTAATAATAAAAAATGTGATGCTCATGATAGAAATTTAACTTAACATCAGTTCTATGAAAATGGAAAACCAAACATTGTCCAATCACTTGCAAGCCAATGCAGACACAATATACGACTTCTAGACATTAGTGTTACCTTCCAGAGCCATAACTAAACTAAAAACAAAAATAAAATATAGAACGCCAGAAATAAGATGTCAAAATAAGTGAAATTTCAGAATCATTGTCAGAAGAAGACAGTCCAGAAGAGAAACGCTCCACAAGTTAGCTGACCAGAGAAGTCAGCTTCTAGTGCAGAGAGCATTCTGGTTTTTTCCCTGGGTATAAGAGAGATGGCTTGACAAAATCAATCTCCCACACTTCAAGGAGTGGAAAGAGGATTACTTCTTAGTACTTTAAAAGGCATTTAAAACAGATTTGTCATTTCATATAAAGTTTGTGCTGCAAGAGGATTAAAAATTAGTCTATAGATCCAACACTCAAGTATTCTACAGTATCTGATCTCTGTGGCAACCTCAAAATCCATACACCTGAAAACACTTTTAAGCGTACTCTGCTTGCAACCTAATTCCCTATTATTAGGATGATATTTGAATATCCCTTAACTTCCTCTTTCTACTTTCCAAAGGTTTCAAATAAGACAAGGAAACCTTAAAGAAAACACCAACCACCATGGTTAGGTCCCCTAATCAAGCAACTGGACCACGGTGGCAAATGACAATCACTCAAGCAGATATCATTCTCACAGTGCTTTAAAAGAACAACAATTGTTTTTACATCATTGAAAGCTTAAAAAAAAAAATCAAAAACAAAGAACCAAAAAATTTAAAAATAAAAATACCACCGTTCTTAATTCTGACAAAGGCAGAATTCTAGTGCTTGCAAAAAAAAAAAAACAAAAACCAAGCATGAAACTGCCAAGAATGAAGTAATTTTATTTCACTGCAGTCAAAGCAATGCAGGTGAGGTTTCTTCCACATCATTGTTTGCCTCCTGAGTTTCTGACATCACGAGAACATGTTAATTGCCAGCTTTACAACAAGGCATGCTACTAAAGTGAAGCATAAAAATAAATCGTGCAATTCAGCTTGTATGGGAAATAGGTCATGAGTTCTTCCAGAGAGTGACACACAAAATGGCACAGGGAGGAAGGATGCAAGATTGTTCTCACCTTCCCTTCAGGTTTTCCAGTTCTCTGTGGTGAAGCATGCTTCTCATGTGTTCTTTCATCTCCTTCAACATGTGGAAAAAAATAAAATTGGTCAAAACAAACAAAAAATGCTGCATCGTGTCTGAAAAGCTCATTTTTGAGAATTCTCCTGCCTTGCACAAGGGTGTACTCTACTCCTGTAGGGCTGTAGCAGTTGCCATTCCTGTTTCTGTGACTATGAAAGCACAAGTAGGCACATTCTCAGGAAGTTATGTTACCTTTCCCAAGGAAGAACACAAGCAAGTCATTGAAACTCAACACAAAGGAAGCCAAATTTCAGGAGAAAGTTGAATAACAGTGCATATAGCAAAGCTTATTAGACTGATTTTTGACAAGTCAGTGTTGAGAATTGTTTTAATTAAAAGTCTCATTGATACCACTCTTCAGAATCACAGAACTTAAAACAGTTTCCCTGTGCGATCTGAGCAGTTTCTCTGCATTTGTATTATAACACAGCTGCAAATTAATCATCACATACTATTTTACTTGGCTAGATACTTCGGAAACTGAGATGTTTATGTCAGTTTGTTGTTTAAGGCAACCTTGATCCATGAACTGCAGTACTGTTATAATTATTTCCTATTGAAAGGGAGCTGCTGGAAGAGAAAGTACATTCATCATTCAGCAAAAGGAAGCAGTCCAGATGATTTAACTTTCTTTTGGTGTTTGACCCAAAGTGTTTGGAAATCTTCAAACACGAGATACTAATCACTATCCTCTTTAGCCCTTGAAATCCTATCTGCAAAGGGAAAGGAACATCTTCAACCTTGAAGAGTTGTGTGAATTAATACACTGGCATTTGCCACATCTCCACATGCCATGTGGCTAAACAAGACATGAAAGACCCTTAGGAAATACTCAGTTTCAATGCAGACTTTGCATAAATACACAGCCCACAGGAGATGGACACCAAACTGACACATTAATGAAAACACGTGCTGTGCTATACAATTCCATTTGGTTGTTCCATATGGAAACACAGACATCCCAAAAGGAATCTAAAAAATCACGTGTTACAGTATTCTTCCCATATCACAATTTACAGTCAAATAAATGTGAGTGCTTTTCACTTTAGTATCTTTACAAAATAATATAAAAAAACCTCAAAGACTATTTTTAACATTCACAATCAAGCACACTGCACAGCTCATTTCAAGAAAGATACTCCAAAGCACATACAAATATATTCTTTGATTTGAGAGAGACTTAGGGCAATATATACCCGGTAAAGGGAAATTGTCCTTTGCACAATTTTAAAATGGAAGCATTTCTCATACACATTTCATATTAATATCTACTGATACATGTCAAGCATTAATTATTTACCTTTTTTGAGTTGTACACAATGTGACATAATGCACATTTTCGTTTCCGAACCATGCTTTTTACTCTGGAAATATCTTATCCCATACCTGCAAATAAAAACAATCTAAAAATAACCAACATTCAGGATTACTTGTTTCATTAATCTATTTTAAAGAAAGTAAACAAAGTTACTGTTCATGAAAACTCTTGTGCTGAGCTTAAGAGAATACATGCCTCTCATGCATAGTCAATATTCTTCAAAAAATATAAGGTAGTTTTGAACAGTCATCTAAAACATCTATAATAAAAAGTAGCTTTCCCTTTCTTTAATTTTATTTCTTGTCATCCAAGACATGGTACTCATTCAACAACCAGAGATCTGTAGGAATCCTCTCAGCTACTCAAATCAGATTAACAAAACACTTTTCAACTAGGATGATGACAAGGAGATAAGGAATTGGGAAAACCAAGCAGGGCAAACTCAGATCTTTATTTTAGTACACAGAGCTGCTGAAGGATGGTATTTAAGGCCCTAAGGAAATGAAACAAAGGTCACTCATGATATCAAAGACCACTAGTCTTCAAGTTTTATCAATCCACTCACCACAAAATAAAACCTGAAGTGATTTAAATTCAGTATTTTTCTCATTAGCCTCTGTAAGAAGTACACATATGCATGTACTGAATTACTCAATTTAGACTCAATTTAGTATTTTAACAGTAATATACTTAAGACTTGCATATATGCAAATGAAAGCAGTAGCAGGTCAAATTAAATGTCATATGCATTTTACCATAATGTTTAACTCATAAGGAGTGCAATTAAATTAGAGAGTCTAGGTTATAATGCAAAAACAGATATGCCCATTTAAATAACAGGGTATAATCTTTGTACTTTTCTTTCTCTTAAAATACACTAAAATGCAGAATGACTGAGCCTAAGTGTCTTTTTTTATTGGCTTGGCAGAGCAGTCCCTCACCCTAAATTGGAAATAAATGTATTTTTTTAATACTAGAAATGTTTGCATCTGTGCAGAAAAATACAAATCCTTTCAAGTTTTGCTATCTTATATTAGGCAACTTCAGCACTAACTTAGCTAACAGCATCAAACTTAACCTGCCAGAGCCTTCTTCAAGAACTCTTCCCCACAGCTGACCCTACAAAGTTAATTCTAATTATTCAACATCAACCTTCTGTATCAGCGGCATCAAAAACTCCAAATCTGCTACTGACTAGAAGCTGTGAGAAAAGGGCAGGAACAGTATATTTACCAAATCCAGATTACCTAGAGTTAAAGCAGCTCTGATATTCAGTTGTTCTGTCCAACTGTAAACAAAAATCAGCAAGTAAAATCACAACCCTGTAAGTTCGAAACGTAGTTCTTTGACAAGTAACTCTTTCCCTACAGAGCTGCATGTCCATTTACACATAACGTACCAGCATCTGTCTGGTTTAAAGGGGAAGAAACTGAGAGTTGCAATAGCACTTTCACCATTAGACAACAGAGGGTTTCCTCTCTAAAAAAACATCCACATCATCATACTAAAACAAACACACTTAAAACACAACAGGAGGTTCAGTCATCTTGTGTTCCCTAAACACCATTCTTGATCTCACTGAGATATCTGATAGTGTTTAAATATGCATTTTCTAGCTTCATCACATGGGTACCTGATATATTTGAATCATTAGTAGCAGCTGGTTTTTTTGACACATAACCCCCAACAAAGGTATAAGATTATTCAGAACTTTGCACCAGCCTGCATATAAATTCATATGGTATCAGTGATGTCCATGCAAAAGCACCTGCCCTCATGGAAGGTCAGGATACAGAAATACTATCTTCTGGAACAAATTATTTGAAAGTACTTATCAAGATCAGAAGTTGTTTTAAAACATATTTCAACTGAGGCAGCAATTAAGGAAAGTTTAAGCTAATATGAAAAGAGACAGAAAATGAGATATTGCAGACTCTTGATTCTCTAGTGAGTTATTAGGTGAGTGTAGTAGCACATCATCAATATACTGTTTATACACAGATCTGTGCAGCTGCAACAGATCTAAAGGAATTATTAATGATCATACATAAGTGACAAATGTTTAGATGCCTATCCAACACAGTAAAGATGGTTTAATGCAATTAATATGGAAGTACTCATGAAAAGCAAGGCTGCTAATCCTTGCACCAATTTCAGACACTTCCTATTGCATTAAAACATTCTGTACTCCCCCAACATTCTTCACTGGCACTACTTTGTAGTTTAGCGGAGTAAAACCCTACATGTGCTCAAGATCTCATTCAAGATTACCCAAGTATTTACAGAATTCATCCTGCACTGGGGTGAAAGCAGCATGGCACTCAGATCAGGAAAAGCAGGCCAGTTCGCACGGAACATTAAAAAGCTTCCACCAGCAGAGCTAACATTACACCTGTTTTGGCTAATTAAAACATATAGTAACTATACACGATTACAGGAAGAGTTTTCGGCAAAGTGCCCAATCAGCTGGGCATTACTTATGACAGAGTACTAAAAATACTAATAGAACTCAAATGCTATTGGATGTCACTATGAAAAGGGAAACTTTCAACTCTACAGAGAGAAGCCCTCGGAGGCATGGACTCAGAAATAAAGAGATTCAGTAGATGTTACAGGGACTGGGAGAACACAGACACACATTCTATTTCCAGATCACCTCTTGACTTACATAGATATAAACCATCTCCCATTATCCTTAGCTTTCTCCCAAATGCTGCTAAACCTATAAACCCCATGGTTCACTTTAATTAATTCAATTTTACTGTAAAAGAACTTCCATAAAATAGTTTGAATAACATAATAAATCAAAGGTATTTCCTCAGTTTCTATGCAAAATCAGCAAGTACCAGACAGCTTTTGAGCCATGTAGTCACCGCATTTCATCTCATCCTATACTGGTCTGTTCAATCTCAAAACTTCCATTCTTCACAAAGAAACTTCAGAAACAGAGCTCTCTTTAGATAAATGCTGGCACATTTGAATTCTTAAAAAAAACCTCCACATACTTTAAATTTAAACAACCTTCAAGCTTTTATCAGATTTAACACCTTGTGCTTTTGAAATCACTAACTTGCTGTATAAGACAGAAAATTACTTTTTGTGGGACTTGAGTAGGAAGATGAGCTACTTTAAAAAACGAGCAAACTGCAAGCAAAGATAAGATTTTGCTACAAAGATCCCACCACCATATAAAAAGAAGAACACATGTTAAGAGCAAAATGTAAAGCCTTTGAAACAAATGAGATATTACAACTACTTTCTATTTTCAGGGAATGTAACTGTTCAATGGGTGATTTTTTTTATTTGTTTGTTTTAAAGGGAAGGGATGCGTTTTACAACCATGTGATGTAAACGCAACTTGCCCATAACCTGCACCTGTACAGCGCTTGGAAACACCACACAGTTTTAATTAAATTAAGCAAGTCTCTTACAGAGATTTTGGAGAACCCTTCTCACAAATAAAAATAGTCTACAAAGAAAATTAGGCATTAGACTACTTCCTGCCACAACACCCATTTGTCCACAGTTATTCAACCTTACCGGATAACATACATTTAAAATGTACATCAAAATTAAATTTGCTACAGATTAGTGGCTGAACACTCTGACTATATAAAGCCACAAGTGCCATGGAGTGGGGTGTGCAGCCTGGCATTCCAGCTGCCTAGAAATCCTCAGGAGGTTTCAAAGAGATCAGCAGTGCTGGCCTGTCTAAAGGCCTGCCTAAATGCTGCATGTCCCTACAGAGAGCAGTGGAAACTCAACACTTGAGCAGAACAGGAGTCTACGAATTCACCGTGCAGAACGTTCTGCAGCAACATGTTCAGCTCCTTGCAGAGACGTCATTCCTACTGCCTTAGTGACTTCTCTCCTGCAGCAAGCAATTGCACACATACCAGCTGAACTGCAGAATAGTAATACTAATAATACAGAGCCCTGTGCTCAAATTTCATCACCTCCAGCAGAATTTACATGGAATAAAGCACCAACATTCACACATTATCTTCCCTTGCAAGAATCATTGCCCCAGAAGCAGCTGAATTCACCATGCATTCCCCGCTAGACCACAATTTCTACTAATTACCTTAACCCTACTTCTGGGCACATGTGTGAGGCACTAACTTTCCTTCTGAGATGTTGATCTGTGCAACCTAATCCAGACAACAAACAAAAACTTAAGGACTTACTAAAGTGAAGTCATAACTAACAACATCATTCTCCTCCAGCACACTGTCAGGCACTGTACAAACTACTTTGTAGTTGGTTTCTTATTTTTACAGGGCAAAGGAGAAAACTGTATTATACTCCAGAAGTTAAAATACTCGTACTAGAAGCAAACCTTTTAAGGTAATTTTCTCCCTGCTTTCCAAGGCTTAATTTCATCTGTGTGACAAACTAAGGATAGTCTAGACCCCTGAACACAGAAGCAGCACCACTACACAGCAAATGTTATAATTGGGCAGACAAGTGCTCAACTGTTTTGACATCGAGCCAGGAAAGAAAAGTTATTTCACAGATCAAAGTTCTTTATGCTCCTGTTAAAAGCAATAAAATTTACTTCACTAACTGGCCTAGAAAACAACTAGCAGAAACTGTTTGAATGCTATCCCATGAGTATGGCTGGATTTTTTACAATATACAGGGGAAGTCTGCTGGAGATAAGGACACCACAGAGAAACAGCTTACACAGACCAGTACAGCATACTTGCCAGGAACACTGAGTTTTCATTGACTTCTATTTTTATTTCATGTAAACCGATGAACAGGGCACAGACCAGAAGAACACTTTAAGCCACAACCAAATTGCATCTTTCCAACTCCTGTACATAAGAAATGCTAATAATTTCCTAACACACAAACTAAGTTTTCCTTGCTGCAAATCAAGGTAATTTCTCCCTAGTGAAATTAAATGCTTTATTGCTATCTTACTCATGAGAGCTTTTTACACACCAGAAGATTCAGGAATATACTCTGCCCAAATTGGAATGAAGAGCTGTTCAGCATTATTGCTGTATGCTGTCATTTAGAACATCTAAAATCCACATACCTGGAAAGTTTCTGTTTTCTCCTATGCTTCCTGTTTGGTTTAAGGCATATGCAAGTTCCTTTTCTTCAGATGTTTTCCTCAAACATCACATTTCCTGAGCTTATTAAAAAAGCTATTCCCCTTTCCAAACTGCCCAAAGCACTTTAAAAGAACTGTTCAAAACCGGACATAGTACTCCAGCTAAGGCACCTATTTGCACCCTTAGGAGAAGAGAGTTGTCTGCATATCCCTACTACTGATACAGCCGCAAACATAATTGATTATGACTGAGATGAAGTCTTACTAGAAAGCAACACAGTGATCCACAAGATGTGGGGAAAACAACCTAATTAAATATTTGGTTTAAATATTTAAATCTAAGAATTTAAATATTTCTATGACTTACAAAAGAATTCACATCAGCTTATTCTGGTAACCTTGAGTCACTTTACAAAGGGTCTTCACTATACAGACCATTATAAGAATGATAGAAATACCCAACACTTAATTTTACACTTATTTCTGTAACATTTAGTTATATCATTTTTTCCCCTCCTAGGCTATTTAAGCTCATAATATCCTTCACAGGTATGCATATGACGTCTCTTTCACTGACAAGTTAAGAACAAGGACTCAAAAGCCACATCTAAACAGATTACTCTATACATTCCATCTACTGCAGTTCCACAGAAGCAGATACCTGGCCTTGTCCAAATAACTCAGGCTCCCTAAGAAAGACCTACATAGACACAAGAGAACAAGCAGGGAGAGCATTCAGTAAGTAATTGAGCTTCTTCTATCTATAGTGTCGTTACAGAGTATGAAGAATCACTGGAGAGGGATTTGAACACTCAAACTGAGGCAGTCAAGTGACTCTTCAGTATAAAGAACTTTCACGCCAAGAAAATTCAAGTTAAGGATCCCAAACATTAAGACAGCAGTCATTAATGACCAGGTAATAGAAATAGAGGGCTCTGTCTAAATTACCACAACTCTGTAATGAAGTCTGTCCCAGCACAGAACACTAGCAGCTCTATCATGATATGATCAAAATGTAAAATAGTCTAGGACTTGATGAAAGAAACCCAAAACCTTACATTACAAATATAAAACACATTTTTATAAAAACAAATAAGTTACTTGTAAGGCATGGTATCCTCTTACTTTGCTAGAATCAGCTCGAGTTAGACAACACCTCAAATCTTATGACACCATCTGGTGGCAGAGTTCACAGAAGAGGATTACCAGATGCTAAAAAGAGCTTTAACAATGTAAATTTGATTTTGAACAAATTTAAATTTGATTCTGGGTATCTTATGAATTTTTTCTTTACAAGATAAGGTGAAAAGAAAATTGATGGGAAAATACCTTCATTTTACCTAGAAGTTGTACTACAAGTTGTAGTATCTCCATATACAATGTAGGTACGCATTTAGAGGACAGTGACTGCTGTTACTCTGTGTACTGGAGTCCTGAAGAGCCCTGAAGAAATTAAGATGTCTTTAGCTCACATTTCTTCAAATATGTAACATTTTTGAACATAGGGAATAGAAGCTACCTGAGGTTTGGTCGCAGTGACCAAACTGACTTAGGTAACATACAAACATAATTTGGATTAAACCAGTGTCTTGTTCCAAATTGAAAATGCCAGAGTTTAGCACCTATTTAACTAACTTTACATACAAAAATCAGTCATTAGTGGAACATACACAGTGGTGCAAGGGCAGCTGCCAGTTCAGCTGAAGTCAAGCAAGGACTTTAAAAAAAACAGAACACAATTCACTTGCTTTTAACAGAAGGGGCTTCAGGATAGAAATCTATTTTCCAAGGTAAGAAGTTACAGAGCCACATTGCATTGGCCCTTAGAGCCCGCAATAATAATCCCAAATACTGCAGTGCTAGGAAATAAGCTTCTAAACTTCAGCAAACCCATTAATCAAATTTTTGGAAGGCTTAAGTGTTTGGGTTTTTTTTTTAGGCTAGGATCTGTCAGTTCAGCAAAACAGTCAATTAGTTTAATGCAGTAATTGAAGTTTAACTGAAAGAAGTAGCAAATAACTGAAGAACAGCAATAAGCAGCAGAGATATAAGAAATGCAGGCCCAGAAACTAATGTTGAAAACAAAGTCCACTAATTCTCAATCCTCTTCACTCTCAGGTCACATCACCTCAGAACCTATCTGTTCTTTAAAGCTGCACTTCATCAGGTGTAGTAGGCAAGGTGAAAAGGAAAGTTTTTTACTTGTGTGAGAAGACTGTTACCACACAACCATCAACGAAGTATACTGAAGTATGACCTTTAATCATCAATGCCACTTCTATGCAATGTTTCATAAACTTTTACGAATTAACGTTCATAAGCACCTCAGAACAGTTCTTAATATAATTTAAGTTTGGATTTAAACTACCTTGTGTGCAGTGATGAATGATTACTTTCAAATGCCTCTAATTTCATCATACTAGTATGACTTGCTTCACGCTGTCAGTCCCACTCCTTTTAGGTTACCAGATATTTATCACCAAACTCATGCATGCTTTCACCACAACACATTTTTGAATATTTGCTTATGAGGAAGGCAACTAAGCAGCTCTGTACTCAGCCACACTTCATCCCCGGAAACACTTCTGGCAAGTTTGAAGAGGCAGCAGGGCTGCTACACACCTGGGACAGAGAGCTTCCCGCTCCAACCAAGCTGCTACACAGCAGGGTAACAAAATTCAGGGAACACTACAGCACTAAGGGATGCTCACAAGGCAAAGCAAAGCGCATGCCCGCCCCAAGGCGAGATGCCCGCCACCGCAGCCCCTCTAGGCCGGGCAGAGCCGGAGCAATCCCCATCACCCCCGGCCGCCGCCGCAGCGCTCCCCGAGCCC
>VZTJ01000675.1:296666-364483 GCA_013397795.1 Orthonyx spaldingii
GGCCGGGGGCCGGGCCGGGGCCCTCCGAGCCCCCGCCTCAGCTGTGGGCTGCGCCCGCCCCCCGTGTGTGGGGAGGCCTGGTGGGCTCGCCCCTACCGGGGACGGCAGTGCCGTGTCCGGGTGGTTGTCATTTGCCTGGGGAGAGCCCGTGAATTGCGCTGTTAGTAGGATTCAGGAGAAAACCCACCTCTTGTTGCGTCTTCTTAAAGTTATGTATTATGTCCTGCTTCCTTTAGACTAATCTGTAAGATGCTGTAGTGATAATGTAGTAAACAATAAGCATCGAAGTGCTTTTGTGCTTCTCTCACTTGTACGTCTCGATGCTCTTGGTCCTTCTGGGAAGCTACTAACGAGTCAGCTTTATTTTTTGCTTTTCCCCCCTATTTTCTCTTTCTGTTTCACTCAATGTGAAGTCAACACGTGACTTGACACTAAGTCATCGACCTAAATGAACTTTGGAAATTTCTTTATGCAACCTCTCTATTTGCCTAACTTTTTTTTTGTTCCTGTAAAAACGGCACTAGATGCTCAGTGTTTAGAACTGAGGGTGTTTCTTTACTTCCCCTTCATAAACAAACGTGATTCCGTGCTGTAGAGGGAACAACTATGTAGGAAGGTTTTTAGGGACAAAGGAAAAGTTTCTTGTGATGTCAATTGCTTGCTTGATTGAGCACTTTATTGTTTAGTGTCAGTCTAGTAGCCTGTCTATATGCCTCACCTTCTCTGCTCTGCAGTTTTTGAAGTAGGTTATTATATAGCACAGCTTGTGTCATTAGAAGAAATGGAATCTGTGACTGTCTGTAAGTGGATCAGAGTTTGACTGTGAATTTGTATTGGCCAGTGTCTGATTTGGAGGAGGTTTCGTGAGGCTTTTTCAGGGACAAAAACAAGTTGTTGAACTGAGCACACTGCCCAGAGGAGGTGGCTCTGGTAGCGCCTGTTCTTTGTGCTATCTCCTCTGTGCAGTGTGTTCAGGAAGCTGATAAGAGAAAGCAGGATGCATGCAGAGCAGTGTCTTGGTCATGGGCCCTGACCTCTTCCTCCAGGGTCACAGATGCTTTATTCATTTGTCTTGTAGGCATAATCATCTGGAGGAGTTTGCTCTGGTGCAGATACCTTGTGCCACCCTGCATTAGCTGGGCTGAATTTCAGCTAACTAGCAAGTAGGATAGCTGTCTGTGTTAAGGAAGGGTTTTTAAAAAACAATTTTTTTGTATTAGTGATAAGAAGAATTTGAGAGAACAAAAAACCCTCCAACCCTAAACACAAAGCTATTTAATAAACTGTCTAATTTTGACCTTTGCAAGCATGCACAGAAAATTCATACTTAGCATTCACATATCTAAGAATATTGTTTAATGAATTCTTCCATCTTTTGGGGAAGGCAACAGCTTCCTTTACAAGAGAAGGAACTGAGAGTATCTGCAATCACCTGAGGCTGTACCAATTCACTGTCAGCTAAAAATACAGCTCATGAGATACTGGCTTTCTGTCAGTTGCTGCAACAGCAGGGTTGTATCTTCATCTAGTTCCTATCTTTGTGGCAAGAAGGCATAGGCTGTATTTCTCAATCATACTTGTAGATGTACTGGATAACTTGTAAACTAGAGGGGGAAGGAAATAGCTATCAGTGAAGGAGGAAGAGAAGTTTGTGATATTGATTAAAAGCATAACTTCACAGCAAAAGGGGTAGGTGCCAATAGAGGACCCTCAGATGGTGAGTAAGGAAGAAGTTTATGATACGTAGCAAATGTGATGGATATATGACAAATTTCTGAACGGCATTCAGCCTGTCAGAGGCATAAAACTGCTGCTTGTCAGCCAGAGATGGAGGACAAAAATCTTATTCAGGGTGGGTTTGTGAAAGTGCCAGCAATCAAGACAATTTATTGCTCTGGTGCAAGTGGACCTGTTGGGCTTTAGCAAACTTGTCACTTTTGTCAACCTCTCCTTGTCCAGATGTGGACAGTGTAATTGGAGTTGAACAAGCACTTTATTAGGCCTTATGGCACCCTGCAGTTAATTTCAATTCATAAAGATCAGTAAGGATTTTGAGTGTTTTGAACAGCACAGCCTTAATGTGCCATGACTGTCATAAAACAAGGAATTTTCTTTTTTCTTGGAGACAATAAGCATTAAAATTGCTTCTCAGCTAAATGCTGAAGAAAAGCATATTCAAATCATGTAAATTGCCTACTGTGGCTTTCATTACCATTAAAGTGTCTTATAAATCTCAGAAGATTATTGATATTGAAAAAAAACTTGAAAATATTGTGCAAAGCCACTGTTGAAACTTGTTTACATTGGAAACTGAGTGTTTTGGTATAAATAGCTGGCTTCCAGTTGGCAAGTAATTATGAATGAAAATGAAAACACTTGCAAGAAAAGCCCATAGTGGTGCAGTAGAGTGTCTTAGGCCAATGAGAAGACAACAAAAAAAGATTTCATGTTAATTTTTTACAGTGTGCTGTGGGAAGATGAGTGGCAAAAATGATTGTTGTGTCTGGCTGCATACAACAGTACTTTGATCTTGAGGGTCTGTTTATTCAAATGCTTTATCCCCCCACTCCCCCCAAGTTTTTAATGTGCATGTTGTCAGGAAATGCAGCCAGTGAAGTGCTGTTGGATGAAGTGATACTTCCTTAGCTTTCTGATCACAAGTGGTATTTAAACCTGGTGACACGTACATGCAGACAGTAGGTCATTGTGGGTATTACTGACGCTGAATTTGCTCCTACTGCACTATGAAGGTTCTGGCTTGGCAGATGTTAGCTCTCAGTTCATTAGCTGGGGTTGGGACAGAACTCAGTGCTTGTGACTGATCCACCTCACATGTGGCAACGTGAGCAGTGCTTTTGCCAAGCAAAAATTTGCACTGTACTCTCACAGGATCACCCTACTGCTGATACAGACATAGCCAGAGCTCACATCAGTCTGTGTCACCTTCCAGTTTTTTCAAGTTAGACAAAGAACCCACTAAAATGTGTCAGTTACTCTATGAGTGTTGATTAACAAAATTAAGATCTCTAAGCCAGTGTTGCTTTGAATGGATCATGCTGAAATCAGCCCAAAAGTGCTTGTCATGTCCCTCATTGTTTTGCAAGAAGCTTCTTGAGTTTTTAAGCAGTTCTGTAAAGTCACCTTTACTTTGTCTTTTTCTCAGTCCTCTCCAACCTAACGTCTTCACATAGGAGAGTGAATTGAAAGTTTTTCAGGGTTTTTGGAGCCATGACTAAATGGATATAAGTGGAAAAAAGGCTGTGCAGACATAAGTTTGTTTCCTCTTGTTCGAGAGATAGAAGTAACTTAAGCCTAATCCATCCTCAACTGGCTTGGGCAGCAATGTCAGTTATGATATGTATTGTAGTGCGAGCTTACAGGATGGCTTAGCCCCACATGGGTGGTCTTGTAAAAAGATCTAAAGCTTCAGGTTGGAATGGGAATTTCAAAGAATTCTTTCTGCCCCGCACAATCTCCAAAATAAAGTATGGCAGTAAAAATCAGGTTCTTCTGATTTGCAGGTATGCATTTATTTCCTTGCTGCGCTGGTTTCTCAGTGAATCTTCCCTTTTATAAGGCAGTGATGGTTAATGTAATGAATGTGTTGTAGTCTGTTTCCTAGTAGAAAATTTTAATGAGCCCAGTTACTTCAAGAAAAAACATTTTTGTAGCAAGTTTAGTTTTGTGTACTCTGCAGGTATTGGGCCTTCCTATGAAAGGGGCAGAAGGAGAATTTTACTGAAATGTATTTCACTGAGCAAATACTGCAGTAAACTGATAACAAAAAGTAAATACAGCTGATATCACATCCTTCCTTGAAGGAGTACTGCTTTGTATTTAGGCACATTAGATTCTTGTCTGAAACTTGCCAGTCTAGAAAGAAAATTAAACAAAAATAGCAGAATATTGTTATAATTATGAAATATCTTTGTCAATTGTCATCTTTTTTTACTTTGGTTATTTTGTGGCTAGGATTTTTTAAATGGTAGGAGAGGGAAAGCAAAGCAAATAGACATTGAGCATCGATGTTAAATTAAATGCTTGCCTTAGCAAATGTTATCATAACAAAAATACATGCCAGGTACACTTTAGCCTAATTTTGTCTTTATTGAGTAATCTTAATGCCTTGAGTATAAAGTAATTTTGTCATATACCATTAACATAAGAGCTGGATAGCTCAAAGGATGCTTTATGATTCCTAGGCAGAAAGATGGGGAAACAAGTATCCTTTCTTTGTGTAAGTATACAGTGTTCTGTTGGAACAGCTCAGTTATTTCAATACAAATGGCCTCATCTTGGGCGTTAAAATTTCTTTAGAGGTATCTTGCATGAAAGGCACCTGCTAGGTTCAGCTGTTCCAATTAGGCGTGCAGCTATCAAGTGTGTATTAACATCATTGGAAACAGCCTATTTTGGAAATGTTTTGTTTGTTTTAAATTACTGTTGTATCCTTTTTTTAAAGTTTTAAACTGCTGTGTGGTGAGTAAGTCTTTATTGCCTAGGGTATGTCTCTTTCTATTCTGCCTTATAGCACTAATTGCCTCTGCAGAGCTGCTGTGTAGGTTGTGTCTGTGCTTACAAAAGCAATGCTGCAAACTGATGGGAATAAAACTTTGGGTTTTTTGAGTCTAATGTATTTGGCTTGGGTATACATCTTTAAACAGACGTTATAATCAAACTAATTCAAAGAGCATGCTTTCTTATGCCTGCCTTAGAGGAAATCTTAGCATGTCTTGGTTTATATACTGTAATGGCAGTGTCTGAAAAGTGAATATGGATAAGCTTGCTGGGAAGTCTAGAGAAAGAAAGAAAGGTTCTGTCACTTTTCAGTGACATAAGACCTCAAGAAATTATCAGAAAAGATCAGCCAATAGCTGAACCCTATTGTCTGTGATAAAAGGTTGTCAGAACCTTTCTCTTAGCCAAGTGTTCTAAATGGTTTGACTTAGCTTACTCACACACAGGTCATTTACCCGAGCAATTATATGAGCCAGCACTTTAAATTATGGTTTCATCTCACAAGAGGCAAAACACTACAGGTGTCCAGATATGAGCATCAGAAGATAAACACTTGCATACCTCAGCTTTGAAGAATCCTGGAAGTAACTTTTTTCCCTCTGTGTCTGCTGTGTTGGAAGGGTTGTTTCACCACATCTTGAAGCTGGATTTCTTCATTGTTAGGTCAATTTATAAGCAGTTTCAGGACCAAATACTCTTGATTTAGGGCGAAAGTGGGTGGAATGCTGTGCATTTCTATAGAACCTCTTGCTGACTGGCAGTGGAGCTATTCAGGAAGATAGGAGCAAGCTAGGGGAACACAAAGCCTGTCTGCCAACTGTTGGAACTGGTTTGCTGATGACACCAAGATGGGAGGAGCGGCTGAGATTTCAGAGGGCTGTGCAGCCCTTCAGAAAGACCTTGACAGGCTGGAGAGCTGGGCAGAGAACTGTCTGAAACTCAACAAAGGCAGGGTCCTACCCCTGGGGAAGAACAACCCCAGGCACCAGCACAGGCTGGGGGTGACCTGCTGGACAGCAGCTCTGCGGGGAGGGACCTGGGAGTCCTGGTGAACAACAAACTGTCCCTGAGCCAGCAGTGCCCTTGTGGCCAAGAAGGCCAATGGTGTCCTGGGGTGCATCAGTAAGAGCATTGCCAGCAGGCCCAAGGAGGTGATCCTGCCCCTCCTCTCAGCCCTGGTGAGGAGGCCACATCTGGAGTGCTGTGTCCAGTTCTGGTCCTCTCAATGCAAGAGAGACTTGGAGCTCCTGAACTGGGTCCAGTGGAAGGCAATGAGGATGAATGGTCAACTGGAGCATCTCTTATGAGGAGAGGCTGAGGAAGCTGGGCCTGTTCAGCCTTGAGAAGCGACAACTGAGAGGGGACCTCATCAATGTCTATCAGGATCTGAAGGGAGGGTGTCAGAGGATGGAGCCAGGCTCTGCTCAGTGGTGCCAAGCAATAGCTCAAGAGGTAAAGGTCAGAAACTGATGACAAGAAGTTCCACCTGAATATGAGGAAAAGCCTCTTTCCTGTGCAGGTGACTGTGCACTGGAACAGGTTGCCCAGAGAGGTTGTGGAGTCTCCT
Source organism: Orthonyx spaldingii (assembly GCA_013397795.1). NCBI lineage: Eukaryota > Metazoa > Chordata > Aves > Passeriformes > Orthonychidae > Orthonyx > Orthonyx spaldingii. The sequence goes on from VZTJ01000675.1 coordinate 302,752, forward strand.
TCACTGGAGATGTTCAAGAACCATCTGGATGTAATTCCATGCCATGTGCACTAGGATGATCCTGCTTGAGCAGGGAGGTAGGACCAAATGACCCACTTTGGTCCCTTACAACCTGACCTATTCTGTGATTTGGTGACAAATACTTGTGTTTTCAAGACATTGGCTGATGTCAGATACAACCAGGTGCTTTCTGGTTTAGTGTGTTACTGCTGATTTACTTGTATCAAAAGTGGATTGCTCATTCCTCTGTCAGCTGACATGAATAGGACAAAGTGGAGGGGGAGTGGTTTGACAGCTAACAGTATATGAAGCAGCTCTTTATGTGATTGGTGTCTTTTTATGTAATTACTATCATATTTCACATGGCATTATCTTTCATAGGATTTTATAAATAAAAGCATACTTGTGAAGCCCATGGTTAATTTAGTAGAGTATATCTGACCTTCAGTCCTGGAGTTAATTTATGACAGACTAAAGTTAATTCATAACTTCATGAAGTTGCCTTCTGAACTGCACCAAGGAGTCCTAGTTTGGGAGTTGTCCCCTTTCTTCTCCTTTTTTCAGTCTAACTGTTGGCTTGTTTTTCAATGGTTTCTCCATGAATTTGTAGTTCTAGTAGCACAGGACAATATTCTGGCAGTATTAAGTAAACCACAAAATTCAGTTTCTGATGAAAAGTATATACTCTTTCTTTAGATTTTGGGTGCCTCCTTGACATGAAGGTAGTAGTATAATGTATCTGCAAGCAACTGTTCAAAGATAAGAGTCTTATTACCCTTTAATAACTTCTTTTATAAACAAAACTGCAGGGGGAAGCAGAACACTGAGCTACTGAAAAGGAAATCTCCAGGTTGCTCTGGGAATACAGCTGCATTTCCAGTCTTGTTCTGCAATTACAATGGGACCCTTGAGCAGTTGTGATAGGGCAGGGATGTGATATTCATTTCGATGTCCAAGATGAGATGTATTTTATGGCTCACAGCTTCAACAGTACTTGAGTGGTGGTACCCAAAGCAGGGAAAGGCTGCCAAGCCTGCAACAATTGCAGCAATCAAGATACTGCTTGTTCAGTGCAGCTGAATATGTAGTTGAACTTTCATACAATTTCTGAATATTGAGAGCAAGATCTTCATCCAAAGAACCGTCTTGATGTCATTTTCCTTTGCTTAATCTAATTCAGTGAAAATAGGTACTTTCCTGCCTGCCCGAGGTTTGCTGGTCCTTAGCTATGCAAATCAGCTTGAAGGGCATTCCCAAATTCAAAGCTGGGACTGCCTGAAATAAACCTCATGAAAGGAGCTCAAGCCTGTGAATGAAAAGATAATTCAGTGATTATATACTGGAATTGGACTACTGCAAACAGAGTTATTTAGAGGCCTTGTGTGAGAATATCTTGATTTTTTTTTTTTTTTTAATGATAGCAAAAACTAACTTGCATTGACATCTACTTTAGAAAAATCTAGAGCCATAGTGTCAGCCTGTGCTAGGTGCTGAAGACCAAACCTGCAGAAATATTCTTTAAATCCTGAAATACTTCAACTATTCAGTAAGGGATTTAGGTGTCTTGATTTCAGTTCACCATCAAAGTTATGTACACTTCCTGTGAAGAGCTGGAGGGTAGCAGCTGGGCAAATCTGCATAAATTTACCCTCCTAGGAGCAATTACTTATGTATTCTAAAATCTGTAACATACTTGTAGGGGAAAATGGATCAAGTCAGGCAGGATGTTTGGAATTATATCCATGTGTAACGTGAACTTAATTGCAAGCTACTCATGTGAAAGACCAAGGATTAGTTTAAAGTTAAGGGAGGAAATTCTTTGGGGAAAAATATCTTCGTATTTCTCATCTTATGTGCTATCTCATTAAATTCTTGTATAGCCTGTGAGCTCTGTTTTTCCATTGCTAGGAGTGCTGGCTTTATTACCATTCCTCCAACAAAAATGCAGATTCTTAGCTCTGAAAAACCTGTCTCTTATTGATGTGATTGCTTTTTCATCTTGTATCTTTAAGCAAAATTACATATCTTCTGTTTCATCATATCTGGTGTTTCATCTGTGAAAATGCTTCCCCTTTTTCTGACTATTGAAATTCTGCAGTGGAAATGGAAAGAACACTTAAAGTTTATGCTAGTAACTTAAATGTCTTAATGAATTTATTTCTAGATTACTGGGCAAACCAATGTTTTTCCAGCATGGAGAAGCTTGTTATTTTAAGACCTTACTTTGTGTTTTTTGCCTAACTAACAACAGAATTTTTTTTTTTCAAAAATTATTAGGAAGCCACATCTTGGAAAGAAAACTGTTTCATATACTGGTTGTTCCTATATTTCTTTTAGCTCCTCAGTTAGGTCATATCAGCTGAATATTTTAGTGTCTTCTAGTCCTAATGAGATGTTTTACTAAGCAGAATGAAATGTATAGGCTCATTTCAACTGAAAATACTGGTGAAAGGATAATTCTGATGCTTACTCGGTATCTGTTATTACAGGGGGAAGGTTCTCTTTAACGTGACTACCTACAAGTAGTATTTCTTCATCATGGATGAGCTATCACCTGAAGAAATTCAGCTGAGGGCCAACCAGGTCACTGATGAGGTAAATATTATAGGAAGACATCTGGGATTACAATACTTGTCTGACAAGACTATAATATATTTTAAAAATAAAGACGGACCAGGATAATGATTCTGCAAGGTTATAGCTGAATGTTTTAAATTTTCACTCTACTTGATAAATACTGGAGTGAAGACTACTCCTAAAAATAAGAATGAATTTTAACTTCTGAATTTTGAAGTCACTTACTTAACTGGGTACTGATCATCCAGTCCTGATTACTGATACAATGACATTTGGGTACCTGCAGCATTGTTAATCATATTGATACTTCATAGCGTTCTTATTTAAGTAAAATTCATTTGAATATGTCATCTTTTATAATGACTTTCCAATGGGATAAGAAAAATAATAGCAAGGACTAAAAACCAAGCAAAACTAAGGCACTGCCACTTATGAGCGTGTTGTAGCATGTATTAAGTATAGACAAGGTGATGAACCTTTGTACACCATTGCCTTACTACAATGAACTGGCAAAGAAGACTTTCAGACACTGATGTGTATATAAGTAATTCATGCACTCATTTTAAAATTCTCTTTCTAGTCTTTAGAAAGCACAAGGAGGATTCTTGGCTTGGCCATTGAGGTAAGGAAAAACTTTTCAATTCTCTGGATTTGTTAAGTATAAAAAGCAGCTTGTTAACTGTCACAAAGTGATTTTAAACAGCTTTTTGTCTTTCTGAAGACACACACACTTCATCATTAGAAGTTGCTGCTTTAATTCAGTAATAGCATTAGAATGACATAACCTTCACGATTTTCACATTATATCATATTACAGAAGAATCAATATCCTTTTTACCTGTTTTCTGCTTAAGCAAAATGATTGAATCTACAAATGCTACAGATTAGTTGTAAAAAGTATTCTGATGGTCAGTTATGTCTTTGGCTGCTGCGTAATTTGCTTTTCATAACATCTTCCATTTGTCTTTTAGCTCACTTTGTGAACAGTGTGGAAATGTTTCGCTGTGAGAACAGTAGGGCTCAGTTGGGTGGGGTAGTAGAGTAGGGCTGCTCTTGGTTCTAAACAAGTAATTCTGTGTACACCTTCTTGCAATCTGTTCATCGGTTTTAACTGTAGTTAGGACTGATAATGAAACTCTTAACACCCTTTTACATGACTTGAAACAAATCTGTGTTTTGGGTTTATCTAAGTGAAGTTGTATGAGGAATTTATTCCTCTGCAGTTAGGGCTTGCTGAAGATGCTACTGTTACCAGTGAGGCATTTAAATCACCATAGCCTGATGAATACTTTTCAAACATAAATGTTAAGTACATATCATGAGCCAACATCATTTTTCTTGGTGTAGTAGTTTGGTGATTCATTCTGTGCTGCCATCTTACAGTAAAGCATGGATGCAACTTGCATGCTAGATCCAAGACTCTATCCAAGAGCCAGCAAAGAGCTGTGCTGTAGTATATTCCTCACTGCTGATTCTTAGGCATGGTTTTGCAGGCTTTGTTTTGCTTTCTTTCATTCTGGCTTCCAGGACTAAAGGCCTTGTCAGCCCTCTTGAAGGATGTAGGGATGAATGAACCAAATGCTACTTCTCAAAATGAAGCACAGCTCAGTTTACTTTTTTAGCTAGACATTGTCACAGTTCAATCTGAGCATTACCATAAATTCTGTCATCCTGTTGTAATGTAAAAAAACCTCACAGAAAAACCTATAAAACCCCCACTAATTAAGATAGTGTAACAGGTGATATGCTTATCAACCTAACATAGGTTATAATTTAAACCTTATAATAGCTTTACTACAGAAGTCATTTCAAGTATAGTGTTTTATTATAAACTTGGTTGGATTATCAAACTTACTATCCAGACCTTCTGATTTTGCACTGCAATCTCATTTTATATCTGCAACTAAATTTCTTTCTGCAGTCCCAGGATGTTGGCATCAAAACTATTACCATGCTGGATGAACAAGGAGGTAAGTTCTTCCCTAATACTAAAAATCAATATTAGAATGTAATCAGTGTAAGAAAAGGATTATCATACAGGTATTGTTGCTGAAACTAAAGGCTTATTATTTAAGACTATTTAGGTGAAAATGAGATTTCCTAGTTGGTTTTTCTCGTGTGTTTGTAGTATGTATTTAAAAGAGGTTTTAAAGTAGTTAAGAGGTAATGATAGTTGCAATGTAATACAGCTCTGCTACAGAAGCTGCTTCTTTCCACCATTGCATGAATATAACTATCTGTATTTATTCTAAAAGTAGCAATAGAAATACTGCTCTAAGGATAGGGGAAATATTTGCAATGTAGTAAACAAAAGCTCTTACTGAATATCTTTCTTAAAAATTAAAAAAAAAAATCCAAAAGGCAGGAAATAAAAAAGTCACTAGTCTTGATATAAAGATAGATCTGAAACTTGTTCCTGCTTTAAAGTAATGTTAATTTTCCCCATCCCCAACTTCCCCCAATCCATGTTTGTTCAGGTTTTTTGTTTCTTTTCTAGAACAACTAAAACGTATAGAAGAAGGCATGGACCAGATAAATAAGGACATGAGAGAAGCTGAGAAGACACTGACAGAGCTCAACAAATGTTGTGGGCTCTGTGTCTGTCCTTGTAACAGGTCAGTTAGATTGGTACTTGGCGCTGGAGTTCTAGAATAGTCCCAACTGTACCAGGAGACATTCACTAATAAAAGAGCTAATTAAAAAACATTGAACCTGTAGCCAATTTGATTGTTTTGGTTTGTAGAGCTGCAGCCTTTTAAAATTTTATGAGAGTAACTGAAGCTTACTTGTATCTAACTATACCTTGTGCTCTTTTTATTGTAAATATAGCTGCTATATAACATCCTGCACAATTGTGTCCAAATCTCCTTAAAGTTTCTATTTAGTAGAAGACTATCAATGTCCATGCAGATGAGACCAAATTGGACTGCAAATAGCTATATGCAAGTGCTTGTCTGTTAGAAATTTGATTCCAAAAATAATTTTTTCACAACAGTACTTTTGTACTAATTTAAAAGCAAGACAACTTACGTTTTGGAGAAGGAAATTAATATTGGTTCTCTAAGCATTTGAAAAATATTCATGCTTTAGGAAGGGTGAGAGTAGGAGAACAGAGCAGACTCTGGTGTTAAAGCTTTAATCTTTTCTCTAGTGACTACATAAATTCTTGCAAACCTGCTTCACAGTACCTTTATAATATCAGTGCTATGGCTGCCATATCTAAGTCAGTTGAGTAACCTAATCTTTAGTAGAGCACTTGATTTGTACTTCTAAAGAGGTAAACAGCCTGGACAATGGTCAGAATTATTTTTATGGTGTCCTAGCTTTACCTTTAAGCAGTAAAGTATCAAATTGTTTGTGTCAATTGGATGTGATCATAGCTCTTCCAAATGAAGGAGACATAAATTGAGTATGGTGACTGAAGTGAATAGCATGTGTGTTTGTTGGCTTTTGCTCTTTAGCATGAGCAAAAGTATCTTATCATTCAATGGAGAAGTAGCAGAAGTAACTGAGTCTACTTAACCAACAGAAGAGTTCTTTGGGGATCATTTAGGATAGATATGAATGTGGCTTCTAAGGCTGGAAGTCTTAGTGCTTTAGTCCCTTGAAAATGCAGGTAGTTCTGTCCTGACCTCTGGATAGGTGTGCTTACTGCTTTTTATTAGTTGGATCAAGCTGGTGGACTTTGAGCATTTTGACACACTCGGTCTTTGTTTTCTTTAGCTGATAGTCTTATTTCACTGAAGCTAAGCAGCTTATTAACACTGAGCAAGCTCAGAATTTGTGAACTCCCAAGTACACAGATGACAAGAACAGAACCAGTTTGTGTACTAAACTAGGCAGTAATGTACAGAAAATGGGTAAGTAGAGGGCAGCAAAGAAGAAAGTGAGTGTCTTTGATACTGGTACACCAACCTTTTTGTCAATGTCAGATTTGTCAACCAATTACTTCCACAGCTTTTCATCTTTTCCAAAAAGCATAAGGCTAAATAAGCTAAATCAGAATACTTGCTGAATTATTGTTTTTTTAATTTCTCCTAGGCTTAGATTATTTATAAAAGCTTTGTGAAAACACAAGATACCGGCAGTTCTATTATACAATCTATGTACTAATAACAATTTACCTTTTTGTTGATCTTTACTACTCTTTCTTCTCCATTCTCTCCTAACACTGATGCTTGCTTTCTAAAAATGAAGACTAGGATAAGAAGCTGTATTCACTTAAACTGGTGAAAGTGGATTTTAGGACAAGGTCAGTCTTAGTAGTGCAGATACATATTTAACCAGCTGTCTGAAGTGATGTTTCTGTGGCATTTGTGCTTGCATGTGCATGATGTCTGTCTGCATGCAGTTCTCCTTGTGACTGATGTTTTGTAATACTGATGTGAATAGAAAATGTCCATTACTACAGAGGGTATTATTAACTGTGGAAATGGTAAACAACTGCTTGAGCCCTTGCTGGTTTGATAGGTTGTGTAAATTGCCTTAGTTTTGCAGAAACTTGAGAAATGTGAATGTATAGTAATTTGAAAAACAGCTCTTAAGGGTGGTGAGAAGTTTTCTTCTTAACTGTGCTTCCTTTGAACAATAATTCTGTTTCTAGCTGTCTACTTCACACATGCAACTAGTCTTCAGGTTGCTTGTTTTTTGTTAATAAAGTGCTCGTGGTTGCCTCTGGCACTTAAGACTTTGCTTCTCCAGAAGCAAATCATACAAAGATCTCTTACTGTTATGGCTTTAGTATAAATGAGATTAAAATATAACACTCAATCTAGCTGCAGTAAATCTAAAGACATCTTCGAGCCTGTGTATGTACAAGGAGCTAGAATTGTCTAGTTTAGGTTTCTTTAGGGTTTTGTTGGGTGAAATATTTCCATTACAAACTCAGAAATTACTCCATTTTTCCCCCTTGATATATTCATTCTAATAACTTCTTGTAGGATCTGACCTATGAGACATAATTTCCCATACTGAATACATAAACACCAGTAGAATGAGGGGGAATATTTCTTCATTACAGCTAATTTCACAGCTCTTCAAACATATAACATCTGGGTTACTGAAAGGCACTATATCTCTAGAAATTGACTGCCTGTGATTGCCAAGGTAGATGTACTGAAAGACACTACAGATTTCCCTTCACAGGTATCTAAAGAAGCAGAAAAATGGCAGTGTCTGGATTGTCTAGCTTAAACCTGAAAATGCCAAAACAAGGTGAACATGAGAATATTCTCACAATAGGTTCCTTAGGGTTCATGAGAACAGACCCCAGTCTAGATAAGTTTTTGTTAGGTTTTCTTCCCCTCTTGCTTTTGTGGCTCAGTGATTGAGATTGCTTTGTGTCAGTGTGCTTTCTTTATTTTTTTTTTTTACCCTTCTATGAATTACATGGTAAAAGTGTAATGGTAAGTTGTTTTGTTGATTTAATGGAGTTAGCTCTTTCATTCTGCAATTCAATTGTACTATTTAAACATGATTACTATTATTTCATTATCAAAGTTAATGTGAGAAACAGTAACTTTTTCTGTTGCCAAGTAATTTTTTTAGTGTTTGATAAAAATCCAGTAGCAATTAATGGTTTTCTTGCATAGTATAGGTATTTGTTTGAGGGAGTTTTTGCGTTCATCCTCATTTCTTTCCGAAAGGTAGCTAATCTTGACTCTAGATTAATTCTTGTTATAAGTGCAACTCTATTTTATGATAGGGTAAACTTTCTTGTTACTGTCATAAGCTTTTGTCTTCTGGTGAAGTATTGCTTTAAGGAAATTACTATTCTTGTATTAAAGCCTAAGACCAAAGTAATCACTGTCCTTAGAGTAACTCAGTTGTGTTTGTACTATCAAGATAAGAGAAAGTATATTATATAGAGAAAGCTTTATATAGACAAAGCTTTATCTGGACAAAACAAGACAAATGTTTCTGAAAATTCTAGATTAATACCGAATTTCAGTCAGGAAGCCAAATTTCTGATGTAGTGCTTCTGATTTTTTATTCTTATGGAGTAGGACAAAGAACTTTGAGACCAGCAAAGCGTACAGATCAACCTGGGGAGATGGAACGGAGAACTCAGCAGATCATGTGATATCCATGCAGCCAAGAAGTATAAATCGGCAGCAGCCTCAGACTTCTGGAGGACCGAGTGGTGGATATATTACAAGGTTTGCTTGTTCATATTTCTCAATCTCAAATGCACAAATCCTGTTACTAGTTGTCAGCTTCTTTCAGATGCATTTTAGGTGAAGTTGCTAAATAGTAAATTTTTTACTATTGTTTGGAGGAATTGCTACTGCTTGGAGAGGAGATGGCAGAGACACCTACACTTTGAGTATTGTAGTGCTCATCCTACACTTTTTTTTTTACATAGTGGTGGTACTGTCAATCTGGTTCTGGATGTGAGAAATATAGGGCTTAGTACTCAGTTATTGAGGGCACTGTTAAAAATATCAAGGCCTATTACTGTCAAAGTATATTTGAGAGAAGCTCATGTCTTAAACTTCTGGTAACTGTTTTAAGGCTATTTTTGTAGTGGTGGCTAGCTTAGCACTCTTTGTTTTGGTGGATGCTTGCATGGAATACAGGGAGTTGGAAAAGGTGAAAAATATACCTTGGTTTGAATGCATTGTGCAACAAACAAGCTCTACTAGAGTAAATCTGGGCTAGAGAAAAGCAAATTTTTGATCCTTGAAACATTGTCTTCATTATTTGAACAGAATAACAAATGATGCCAGAGAAGATGAAATGGATGAAAATCTTGCTCAGGTTGGAAACATTCTTGGGAATTTGAAAAACATGGCTTTGGATATGGGCAACGAGATTGATGCCCAGAATAAGCAAATAGACCGGATAAATGTAAAGGTAAGTGTCAAAGGTGTTCTCTGCTTTCAACTCAGAGATTGTAACTGAGAGGTTATTACGAATGTGCTCACTGAACTATCTGTATTTTCAGTAAATATGTGGTAAGGTCACACCATCCTCTAGGTTGCAGTGATTTGAGCAAGAGATATACCTTGATACATAGCTTAAAATTCAAATGCTTGAGTGTCAGGAAACCTAAATATATAGCACAGGTTAGTACGTGCTCTGAAAACTAATGAACTTCATGGGATCAAAAGGACAAACATTTACTGGAGGTATACCTGGGGGATTGTTGCTCGCAGGGAATTTTTTTTTCTTGTGGTAGGGAATAGGTATCTGTAACAATAGCAAGGCTCTTCTGGAATTGCTAAAAAGTCACTATAATGAATGGTAAGTAAAACACAGGTAATTCATTGCCCTAATTCTTGTGGACGAATTAATATTGAGGCTGGGAGGCTTTGGATTAATAGGGTTTGTAGGGGCACAGGGAAATGGTCTGCTCTCATCTGCACATGAAGTTAGTCATAGTAACTTTCTTTTTTTTGTACAATTTTATTACTTAAGTGTTAGCATCTCCAAACAGATTAAACATACATAAGTATGTTTTGCAGAGGTTTCTTTCAAAGGGCAGCTTAACGAGAATGTTAAGCCTGTTTTAGAAATGCCCATATTCTGAAATGAGTAGAAGTTATTTTATAGGCATCCTGGTTGAGAAAGGAAGCAAAAGCTTTAATGAATAGTGTATATTAAAGATTTCAAAAAGTAGAAGTGAACACCGATTACTGTGAAATTATAGTATTAAGACAAAATGGCAACTTGAAAATCTCACTGAAATGTGCAGTAGGGTTAAAAGCAAGAGCAACAAAATTCCTCTAGTTTGACAAAAATGCTGCTTGCATCTGTGTCAGCATCTCAATTTTGTCTAGTAATTAAGGGATTGTAGCATGATTATATGGAGGATGCCCTAACTGTTCCCTTAAACTGCACATCTGATTAGCATTATAAGAAAAATCAAACAGTTTAAAGTATGCTAGAAAATTTCTTGGAGTTGAAAATGAGGTGTGAAATTCTTATAAAACAGACTGAAAACTGCCTGGTCAAATAAACTGCAAATGGGAATTACTGTTTTTAGCAATAGCGTTTCTAGTAGATTCAAGCATCTGTTTTGGCCTGATGCTCTTTTGTTTTAGTGATTAGAATAAATCTTGCTGATCAAGTTATACTAATTATTAAAATACTGTGTATACAAGTTAGAATTTCTTTACAGAACAGAAGAAAAATGAAAGTGGAATTCCTGACTTTGAGACTGGCAGCTTGTCTCAGGATATTTAACTGAATCCTTTTATGCTGATAACTTCTTAAATCTAGTGAACAGTATGGAAACCAAACCAAAATGTTCTCTGTAAATCTCCAAACAGTATCATGTAAAGAAACAAAGAGCAGTATTAAGCTTAACTTCAGAATGCAATTGATACTTCTATTTTTTTAAAAATTCTCACTCACCTGGGAAATAGACTTGACTGGGTGACTTTTGGTGGTGTTATGCAGGACTTCTAGTCTGAATAAACCCATAATGAAACTTACGTTACTGGCTTTTTCTTAGAAGATCTAGTAACTAGATTGGTGTTAACAGATTAGTCTCCCTCTTCTGTAGTAGATTCTTGTTCCTCCTCTCCCCTTGACCTGAAAGGCAGGAAGGAGGGAACAGGAGGGAAGGACTTGAACTGCAAATGTCCTCTGCCCAGTCCATTGCAATACAAAGGTGTGAAATGGCCAATACTTGGCACTTAGGAGTGAGCTAAGGTTGAGCTCTAGGAGTTGAGCACTAGGTTGAGCTTCTTAGGAGTTCCACGCAGGGTGAGGGCAGAGGCTGGTTTTGTGTGTATTACGCTTCCTGCACATTCCCCACTGCATAATCAGGGAATTATTTATAAAGTCCTTATCGTACCTTTCAGTAAAACTATATTTTGACACTTGTTCAACCTAGATGCTGTAACCTGACTTTTGATGCTTTATTACAGTAAATTAAACAATAATAAAATCTAAAGCTTGTTCTTACAAATACCATATTGTTACAACAGTAGGACATGGGAGGGGGTATGAATGAAGTAGGGATTTGCACTAAGAAAAATAAATCTGACTTTATGCACATAGGCCCAGTTGTGACTGTTACTTCTAGTTCAGAGCAACCTTGTCGCTCTATAGAGGTCCTTAAGATGTCTAAACATTGGGACAGAATTTTTATTCCCTTGTTTTGTTAACATGCTTCCTGACCAGCTGAGGCAAGCTGCTGTGTTTCAAAAGTCAGCTAAAGAGTAAAACCTATTTCTCCTGGTTGTTTCTGCCAAAATTGACATCATATGCTAGTTAGGGGAAAAAAAAATTAATTACTTCCAGCATAAAGAAGTTGCTCCCCTTCTCTCCACCACAACGATGATACCTTGCAATTCAGAAGTTCATGTCAGTTTGAATTTTTAAGTTGTTTTGCATCAACTCTGCAAATGACCTATGAATTTCTCTCTTTCAGGCTGATACAAACAGGGAACGCATTGAGCAAGCTAACATCAGAGCCAAGAAACTAATTGAAAATTAAAGCCTGCTGTCATTGTTCAATGACAGCCTCTCCAGCTGCAAGCCACCGTATTAATGGATCTGTGAAACTTCTATTCTGAAATAAGAGGGGCTGGGAAAATGAAGCAGTACCCCTTCTGTAGGGATTAGTTTTCTTCATTGCTTCACGTAAACATGGCCTTGACTCCAAGAGAGCAGCCAGCTTCCTTCTACTCATCTGCCTTTCTTTAAACTGCTCAGGGCTAAAAGTGTTAGAGCTTTGAGAATCTTCTTGCATGTTTTATTCCTCTTCACAGTTTCTTTTTATTATTTTTTTAAATTTTATTTTCTTGCACCGAAAATTCAGTTCTTTATTGAAGTTGAACAAGCAGGGTAACCTGAATTCACAGTTGTGGAAAGTTGGAGAGGGCACTTTGCACTGTTTGAAATACCTCATAAGTTGAGTGTCTTCACTAAAATAGGGACTAGGTGAACATTATCTGATTTGTATCTCTAGCATCTAACCATAGTTTTACAATCCAAACCACATGATTGGTTTGGAGTTCAGTTTGTGGATCACAGAACTGAAGAGGCCCATTACTTACAATTTGTGGGTTGAGGGCTTTAAAACACTTCGTAACCACGTGGACTTTAAAGTGATGGTAACCAGAGAGAAACCAGAGAGAAACACAGGTTTCCATTTCGTTACTGTAAATTGACATAGGTTTGAAGGCCGTGACTAATCATGCTGCATTGTTCTGATAGTATTTGTTGTGTGTGTATATGTATCTGATCTAAACTCCATGCACACAAGTAGAAGATGATAAAACTATCTCCCCCAAAGTATTTATTTGATGGAAATTTTTACACCCCTCATCTAAAAGTTAACTTTTGTGTTTGAATGGTGCATCTGAACTGGAAGAAACTGAGTAGAAAAGCATGCAGTTTGCTTGCATCCCATATCTTACTCTTTTTTGGCCAGTTTCCACTGGAGTTCACTTTATGCCTTTCTCCAGTGCAAAATAATGATTGGGATCTGGTGCAGAGTTTGCTCTCAGCAGTGACTTTGGGGGTGCTTCTTAAACCTACCAAAACCAGACAAGCTTATTGTGAAACTTCGTTGTCACAAGTCTGGACGAAGCAGTACCTATTTATGAACTGTATGCTAGTTCTAAATAAACTAGTTCTACATAGATTCCTGACTGGTTTATTATTGCAGACTTTGGGACTGGCAATTGGAAATATTACATGTCTGAGTTGCTTGCAAATAAAATGTTCTTACTCTGTTGCAGAATAGAGGAGTTTCTGACCAGGTGAGGTAAAGGTCTCTCCTGTGAAGAAAAATATTTTGGTTTTACTGTAATATAAAAGGATTTTCTTGAAGTCTTGATAGTAATTAAATTGCAAGTGACTTAGATAATTTTAACTCCACCCAGCAATATATTATTGCCTGTTTTAAAGCTGAAAATTATGCTTTGGACTAACCTGTGATACTCAGTGTTGAATGGCAAAAATCTTCAAACCAAATTGATTGGAGGAATAATTAAAACTAGTAGCATTATGGGGTGCTTTTTTGAAGGACAGTCCACAAGTACCCTGTAGCCACTAATATTGAATCCTAGAGTCAGAGATGACACTAATCCACTGAAATACAAGACAGTTCTTTTCAGTAGAAATACAGTCAGTGTTAACAGTGTATTTTCAGTTGACTCCCAGGACAACTTGATATTTAAAGAAAAAAGAACCAAAACCAACAACCATGCACACAAAAACCCCAACAAAAACCCACAACACCCCACCAAACAATAACCCAACCAACCAAAAAAATCCCAAACAACTGACCAAAGGATGGGGCAGCTGCATGTAATAAATAGGCCAGTGGCAGTTTGCCTTGTGTAAGGTAAAATCATTTCTAGGGGATTGGATACTTGAGTAGTGTGGGTTGGCTCCTGTCTAGCTTCCAGTAATTGTTGGAATGCTAATGAATTTCAAAAGCTCACTAGCTACCCAATCAGTAAATGAAGATTATGTGCTTAAAAACAGAAGTAGCAAAGAAGTAATTTTAAGAACATTACATCGTAAACTTTGAACAGCCACCTGCATAGGGACTTTGTACCCCCTTTTTTCCTTCTGAAAAACTTCAGATTAACTGAAGGAATAATTGCTGCTAGTTGTGAAAGCAAAGTATATGTTATTTCATTATGATTGTCTCCTGGAACAGAAGGCTGAAGTGGTTACTTTATTCTGCTTACACAGTGCGAGCCTGCTCTGTAGCATTTGGACATTCCAAACATCGGAATGTGTTTCTCCCTTGCTATTGCAAGTCCATGTTCTTGACTTGCCTGAGCTCTAACAACAAATGAGCATGTTGGCTGATAGAATGCTGTAATTAGTACATCAAACTTGTAATATTGAAGTGAATACCACACCAGGAAATAATTTCTGAGACTCTTGAGTATTATTGGAGTATCAGTACTATTTTCTGATGCAGCAAGAGCCAAATCTGTGAGGGAGTTGGTGCCTTTATGTTAGTCAAAAACAGTTTGCTTCTTGGATGTCTTACTTTTGTCTATAGAATAGATGCTTAATTTCCATATCTATGGTATGAAATCAACCCTTGTACATCTTTGTATGTCTGAATGCTATTAAGAATGAAGGTTTACAGTTTCTGCTTTTGATTGTTAAACCATATATTGTGCACAAAAATACATACTTTTATAACTGAACGTGTTTAAAACTATTTTCTCTTAGAAATGTCTTTGTTTAGTTTTCTGTCCTTGAAAAACTTGGCAGAACTAGTTGCTACTATGCAACTAGGAAGTTCCTCTTCTATTTTTATTTCACAGAAATCCCAGTGCTAAGAAAAGAATGGGTGTGGTTGGGAGGAGAGGAATAGTGTGGTCTTTAACACTCTAGTTTTGATCCCTGCATAATCAACCTCTCCTAAATTCAGACTATGAACCGTGCCCATCTCTTCTTTGAAAGACCATGACATACATGGGAGTATACTTCAGGATGATAAAGAAACAAAAGAAAATAATGTAAAACTTTCTAGTTAAGTATTGGTAACAGATGCCTAGCAAATAACTAGTCCCATAGATTAAATGTAGTGATTTAACTTTGCAATTGAAATGCAATTTAATTTGTGAGGCAATTTAAATTGTATTTTCTCTCATACCAGAACCCCGGATTCCCAGAACACTCTTAAGGGGGAGGAGGTGCAAGCAGAAATAAGAGACTTTTGTTGATTTGCAACAGCTCTGAGCTGCAAGAGAAACTAGCATACCTGGGAAGAGCTTGGAAGAAGTACTTCTACTATCCTATATATCTACCAGTAACTAGGAAAAGAAACTAGGGACAGCCTGCTTACATAACTATTATGAGGAAGCAGCACAGGTCCCATGGGTACACTTAAAGGACAATAACTGGTAAATTCAAGCTAGTCTACTCCTTGATGAAAGATAGCTTTTTAGCACAGTAACTGTACTATGAACTGCACATGTGCTGCTTGTACGCTACTTGCAGAACTCACCTCTGTGAAGGCTATATGGTGAAACAATTCACTGTTTACACCACACAATGACCTGCAGTTGCTAATTCACCTTGGCTGCACTTGAAGCAATGCCGTGTCTAAATGCTGGTTAAATAGATGGATGAAATGTGTGTCTTACTGCAGTGGAAAACTGGAGAGCAAGTGATACAGGTCTGAAACAAAATACACAAACGGTTTGTATTGTTAACTAAGGTAACATGTTCTACCTCAGTAATTCCAAAATTGAAAAGCTGCAAGCATAATTGTGCACAGAAATAAAATTGGTTTATAGCTTCACTTGTAGGGTGGGGGTAATGAGAAGGGAAAACAGGAAGTTCCAATATAAAACTACTAATAGATTATGTAGAGTGCTGAAATGTCTAGAACAGCATTCTACTATATGACTTAGTCACAGTTCATTGCTGTTAGTTAAAACAGGCAAGGGTATCAGCCAGTTATTTTTTCCTTGAAACAGAAATAAGTCCCTCTGTTCTGGAACAAGTTTACTTAATTAGGACTAACTGTTCCAATCAGTATTTTATGTGGTGCTTTCTTCATTTTGCTCTACAAGAGCTTTGGCAGCTGTCATAACTCCAAGGCAGCAAAGGAGCCTAACAATGAGCAATTGAAAGGTTTCTAAATGTACTAGTGATCATGAAAAAGAAATGTTGACTTACGTAAATACTTCCCACAGTAGTAAGTTCTTTTTTTATAGCAATGCAAACTCTGTAATTTTCAATGGTTCTGTTCTACCATCTCTTCTTACACATTGTAGTTGAATAGAAAAAAAGAATCCTGATAAACACATGTTAAATGAGAGAAGCAGCATCTCTGAGCACAGATACTTTCAGTTAAAAAACAGTAAAACGAAAATGCCACCACCGAACAGTATTGCCAAGTGCACACACATTGCTGATAGACCATTCCTTTGGTGAATGCAGAGGGGGAATCTGCTAACTGCTAATATGTTCTGTTGATGTCTCATGCACAGCAAATCTGTAGGAAAAAAAAAGCTAGTATTTCACATGGGATTTAGGTATCAAGTACAAAGAGCTAAAATTTAGAACAACTGTGGAGGCTTTATTCACTACTCAATTTGCATGTCATAATCTGTGGAATCTATTAGTCTGAAGTTGAATAGATTTCTGACTACACAAGGCCTTGCATTATGGTAACACATACGTGTCCTTAAAGCACTTCCACAAAGTAGTCCCGTAAACATTGTCAGCTGTCAGCTACCTCTGACAAGAAGCTAGTAGTTTTTTATTAAATAATAGCTGGAATGGGGATTCTTAAGTACAAGTGGTTCCCTGTTAAATGATGAATCACATCCATCCTTTGAATAAGGAGCTGATGTCCCCTAAAACACTCTTCTTGTAGGTATTACTATGTAAGAATTGAAATAAGATGGCAACAAGGTCAGGGAACTAAATACCTCTCTGAGCATCTCACAGAAGAACCACTTATTGCTAATCCTAATTATAGGTGTAATGTTGAAGTGTAGCTGTTACCAACAACTGACAGACTCAAGTAGCTAAGGGAGGGCTTTCAGTGACATCTTAGTACTACTAATTAAAATGACAACAGTTACACCAAATAAAGCTGAGCTGATTTTTTGAAAATAATTTACTAAAATATACAAGTACATTTTCCTTTTCAGTATAAGTTACATAATTGCATACATTTTTAGCTCTTTCTAGGTGCTTTTGGTAATAAGGCAGTAGCAGTAGGCTGACGACTAAAACCTTCAGCATTGCTCTGTACACAAGGAGTCAGTGCAAGGATATTATATTCTCTAGCACTATACATTTTTACTGAATACACTGAAGATGAACCTAATTTTTATTTGATACAGCTCAAGCAAAAGTGGACTGTAGTGCAATTCTTGCTTATGGGAAAAGAAAGCCTGTAAAGTAAAATATAAATGAAGGATGCTCAAACCACAATTTGTTTACTGGAAGTTGTTAATAAAACATTTAACTTAACCACAACTATTTGTGCTTCATGAAAAAAAAATCTTATACAGGTTATAAACTAAAACCTCATTTGTAAAAGTTCTTCTCTGCAGAACAGTGCTTACTGCAAGACATACAGTGCTTTGGTGGTAGAACTTCCATGTGCTATCATGGAAAAATGTTTCCAGAAGAAATAATCCTCTCACAAATCAACAGCCAGCTTCCTGACAAAAGGGAACTGGCAACTTTGAAATGCTTGTTCCCTTTCTCTCTGAAAGAACAAGCCCTGACAAAGGAGAACATGTACTGTGTTAAAAGCTATTGTGGCACAAAAATCAAAACTGGCCCCTGGGCAGGTTCATGAGTTCAATACCTATATTCTCTAGTTCAAGTTTATTCAATGTGGCCTTAATAGGCTGCATCAGACTACTAGAAGAGGAGTACTCTGATCATTTCCTTCATCAGTCTTGGTTTAAGTCAGTGAAGCAGATGCTTCTAGTCTAAGTCTTCTTACTGGTAATATACAGGGTCAGAAGAGTGATCATGCAAACTTCTTCTTTGTAGCTGTAAATCGTTCCATGTACTGCAAAGAAAAAGGAAAATCTAAGATTTTTTCAGAAAAATAGAGGATTCATTATTACTAAAAGCAGCTAAGCTTCTGCTCTCAGACTCAAAAACATTCCACATCTAAAGCATATTTTTATATCCCAGGCATAACAAATAGAGCTTTAATTTCAAACAAACAAAGGCACCCCCAAAAATTTCTGGCATTTGCTGCAATTCAGATTAATGGTCACATCTCCGGTGTCAAGGCTGAACTAATGCTAAATACTGACGAGTGCTGCATAATACGAAGCATCCATTATTTTTTGTCCCATCAAAGCGAAGACACACCTGTCATTATTAGCTACTCTTCAAAAGATGCTGATGAAAGAACACTGACCCTGAATCCTATGAGAAAGTTATCTTTGAATAATTCTCAAAGTTGTTTTCAGAGGTTAGTTGTGATTCCAGTAGTGATGACACCACCAACAGATTGTTTTGTGCTTTTATTCACCAGCATAAATGCTTAGTATTCTGAGTAAGGACTTCACCAGGAGTTTCTTTAAAAAAACAAAAAAGACAAAAAGCCCAAAACAAAACACAAACCTTGTCATAACCTTCCAGTTCTCTGAGTTTCTTGATTTCAAAGAGGTTGCCTTCTACTGCAAGCAGTGAGATCTGGGAATCACTGAGGATACTCTGAGGCAGCATGCTGAGCTCTAGACAGTTTTCTTCTAAACGCAAGACTTTGAGGCGTGGACAGTGGGAGATCTGCACTGAGATCTGAGAAATCTTACAGAAATAAAAAGAAAAGAGAAACGGGATTAAAATGGTGGTGATCAATGAGTATTAAAGTGATCTGTTTCAGACTTATACAGAACAATTACCACACTGTAAATATAAACTACATTAACAGTAACTACTTAACAACAATGCATATGTAACAAATGATCAAAAATCAAAATAACTTTTTTTATTCCATGATGACAAGCAACCTACACATCCATTTATCACATTCCTACTCAAGAACTGTTCAAATAATTTTCTGCATGACTAAATTCAGGATTTGTCAGTTAATCAAATCAGGCAGTCGGATGTATTGGTACACAAATTCTAGTTATGATTCCTCATTTGTGTTTTGTCCAGATGTCTTTTAGCTATAAAGTTTTGATGGTCTCATCCTATGTTCCATGGCTGTACTAAGTCCAAGATAAACCACGTCCTAAATCTACATGCCCACATCTCAGTTACCAGACCTGGTTCTGATTCAAATTGAGTTCAATAGCCTGCAGCTCTCCCACAGTGTCGGGGACATTTTGGATCTGGTTTTTTGAGAGATCTACCACATCCAAATGGCGAAGACCAGAGAGCTGTGTAGGCACAGTCCGAAGCTGGTTTCCAGAAAGGCTCAGGGTTTTGAGAGCCGAAAGTTGTCCAAATGCGGCCGGAAGCTGCCTCAAGTGATTGCCATTCAAGTGTAGTGTTTCCAGTTTTTTCAGTTTACACAGCTCCTCAGGTAAAGCAGCTAGAGAAAAATGACAGAAAAACATATGACCTAAAGAGCGGTAAACATTCATACCCGTTTAATTCAAATAAGCTGCATGGAGAATACTGCTATGTTAAGTAATTTCTCACTGAATTCCTCCCCATTTTCCAGTGAAGGCACAGATCCCTGCATAGAAACTTAAGCCCACAGACAACACATGCTTTTTAACCATGTTCCATAAATGTATTAAAAATAATCTGCAGACAAGATAGACCTGCAAATCATGGTCTGAAATCACTATTCAGAAGATTTTAGCCTGTCAGTTATAGTTCTTATTAACACTCTGCCAACATGTTCAATGACACTTGAAATACCACAGAATTCACAGCTTCACCTCTGCCCTTTAAAGGTATTACTCAGCTTGCTCAGAAGTAAGTTAGGAGATAATTCATACTGTGTCATTCCAGCATACAAACCTCACCAGGTAAGGTCTGCTGCCATCCATTCATCCCTCTTTCCACCTACACGTGAGCATAACCTCTAATACTCCTGAGCTGCACTATAGAGTCAATGAGGTTCTCAAATTAGCTTTGTTTTTTTCAAAAAGGCAGATAATACATAATTAATGCATAAAACCCCTAGTTTCTTCATTCTGATTTTTCCATAATGATGGACGTTCGTTCAACAGAAACAGTAACAACTGCTGAATGGCCAGCAACATTGGCTACATATCATCTTCATTACCTGTTCTCTAGGCAAGTACTAAACCATCTGGCACTGTTAAACCTTCACATCAGGTAAGTCACAGCACAAAACCTCTATGGGTTTAAGTACTTGTGTCATTGCAAAATTGGTAATACACTAAGTTTCGTGGAATTTATGATTTAGAGGCTTTTATCCTGTACATGAATTCCAAAGATTTCACTTTAGGTGACTAAACTCCCCATTCACATCTTCTGAGATGTGAATTTAATTTAATTTCGTTTATTTAATTTATTTAATAAATTTTGTTTCTGATAGAGAAACTGAGCCATTATTTTAAAAATCAGTGGAGATATTAATTAGCACACATACTCAGTTTGTTGTTGTTTAGAGCAAGGCTCTTCAAAAAGGAAAATTTTCCAATGAGAGGTGGCAAGATCTCTATTTTGTTGTTCGACAAGTCTATTGTCCTTAAGTTGCTTGTTAGCTTCTGCAGATCTTCAGGAAACTATGAGGGGGGGAAAGATAGAGCATTTAAAGAGTTGATACAAATCAGAATGTTCAAGTCCTACAGCTTAAAATCTTAATTGTATCACTGTTTCATACTCTCATATGTATTATAATGTCCAATCACCACAGTGTGATTGGCAAATTTGTTTAACACATATTTTAAAAATTCTTTTTCATCTAGGGGAGGGAAAAAGGGTATAAACAAAACACTAACATCTAGAAGGAGTAGTTTTTCATCCAAATAAGTAAAATTAAAAACAATACATTTTCATCCTCTTGTATGCGTCTCCTAAACATGCCTGTCATTTAAAATACTCTACAGCCAGTTAACAACTCTATATTTTAGCACAGTATGACTTGAAAATTTTTCTCCTGCTTTTGTTTTTAAATAATTACGCATACCATTTTCCTTATTCTTATTTACATCCTGTACCACTTTGGTACTGAGTCTTGGCACTCAGGTGAAAAAAAGAAAAACCTGACAATCACCATCAAGGAGTCCTGGTGAATAAGCCAGTGAGTTTGATTCTCCTTTGGCTTGATAGGGAAAAAGTGAAGACAGGAAGCAGGACAGTGAAAGAAGGTATGTTAGAAAAGGCTTGGAAAATTACTGCAATATAGAGTTATTTTTGGCTATCTTGTGAATCGTTTCTTGACTTACGGTTGCATGACATTCTGTGCTTTTATGCAGTTCAGTCTTAAGTTAATTTCCCATATAATAAACTTTTGGGATGCTTGCTGCCAGCCCGATGAACAGCCTGTACAGACTATTCATATAGCTACAATTAAATACAGCATATGTATTTAAATGCGACAGATTGTGGAGTGTCTTTCTAAGTAACAATACAGTTATAAAATTTATATTTTCCCCCTCAAGTTTACGGCCATTTTCTAAAAGCACTACATCATAACTAGTATTTCTTAAACATATATGCACTGTAAAGCATAAGCTCATACGCATACAAGTGCTCTGACAGATAAATCCTCAATCAGAAGACAAGGCAAGCAAAAGTGAAAAAACAA
Organism: Orthonyx spaldingii; assembly: GCA_013397795.1. NCBI lineage: Eukaryota > Metazoa > Chordata > Aves > Passeriformes > Orthonychidae > Orthonyx > Orthonyx spaldingii. Next base: position 324,485 of record VZTJ01000675.1, read on the forward strand.
AAACCCCTTGAAATATTTTCCATGACTGTTTATAAGAAATACATGTATGCAAGTGCATTATGACAATGAAGTGGGAATTTGTCTCCGAAAGTGTCAGTCACACACACAAACAGCCATGCTTCCCTTCCCAGAACATTACCTCAGTAAGTCCCTTTCCCGTTAGCTGAAACACACCAGTTTTCTGTGCTGTCTCCAGGTGAGCTTTAAGTGCACTATTTCCCATCCTAACAGTTCTCTGTCAAGCACACGGAGTTGAGTGACGGTGTCAGCCAGTTTCTCTCTTATTCTGTGCTAGAGAACTACAATCCAGAGTGTCTGTGATAAAGCAAATGTAAAAAGTCATTTTATGTGCACTGTCCCCAACACTATAAGCAGTCTGACACACTGGATCATTTCACTGCTGTTTTCATCTCCCTCATAACTACAATCTAGAAGTCTAAATGTTTAACTAAATTTACCTAGATTAAGGTGTCTTCATTACAGCAGTTTGATTACTGAAACGATGCAACAAGCACAGTTAAAACTAAGTGGGGAAACTGCATATTTTCCACATTTTGTTTCTTTCGGGGCCCGCAGCATAAGGAGATTCTCCACGGAGACGGGCTGTGATTTCTGTGGCACCTACCAGCGCTGGCCTGCTCACAATGCTACTGTTTTTCTTTTCTTTTGAAACCTTTATTCTATTTAGAGCACTGACTCCTCTGCCGCGACTATCAGCAGACCCACAACACCCACCTCGGTAACCCCGGCGGCGTTTAATCCCAGGGCGCAGGGGCCACCGGCCCGGGATTAGTGCCGGGTTCGCAGTCGGGCGGTGGGGAACGAAGCCTGGCACAGCACGTAAGCAGCCGCGACGGGGAACCCGGCAGGAGACGCGCTCCGTGCCGCCGCGGCGCCACGGCAAGCGGCGAGGCCAGCACGGACCCGCTGCAGGCCGCGGGCGCCCGGCCCCAACCCCGGCCCGGCCCGGCCCAACCAACCTGTCCGGGCGCCGCTGGCACACGCTCGGCGGCGGCGGAGACCCGACGCGTCCCCGCGCTCCGCCCTTCCAGAACCGCCGCCGCAGCAGCGCCCGCCCGGAACCGGACGCGTGTCAGCGCCGTTCCTGCCACGCCCGCCATGGCGGCCGCCAGACGCTCCGGGCCGCGGCCGGCCCGCCGGGACACCGGGGTGTCGCCCGTGGCGGCCGCCAGCCCCAGCCCCTGCCCCAGCCCCAGCCCCAGCCCCAGGCCCCGCGGGGCGGGCCCGCCCCAGCTCGATTCCGATGCCGAGCTCGATTCCAATGTCGAGCTCGATTCCAATGTCGAGCTCGATTCCGATGTCGAGCTCGATTCCGATGCCGAGCTGGAGGTGGAGTGGAGCTCGCGGGTCGGCGAGGAGAGCGATGAGGAGCAGGGCGGCGGCGCGGCCTGGTCCTGGGAGCCCGGGCAGCGCTCGGCGGCGGCCGCGCTGCTGGAGCGGTGCCTGGCAGCGGGCGCCGTGAACCAGGTACCGCCCGGGGCCCGGGGCAGCGCCGCGGAGCAGCGCGACTTAGGTGGTGTTCGGGTGAATTGTGCTGAATGGCGGGGCGCAGGAGAGGAACAACAGCTTTAAACTGTTAAAAGCCGTTATGGAGCATTTGCTCGGTGCGTTCTTGCTGCTGATTGCATTTTTCCGGTTGTCTTGCTTTCAAAGGAGACCTTGGATTTAACTTGTAGAAGAACGCCGTGCTTTGCGAAATTCTCAGAGATGGAAGAAATGGTAAACATGGAAGCTGAAATCAATGAGGTACAGCCTTTACTATTGTCAGGGTACACTCAACACTTCTGTACATTGAGGTATTACAGGCCCCGATGAAGCACCAGACTGCCACGTGCCATGTAGTTCCCTGTTTTGAGGGATTTTTTTACAGTTCAGCTGTTTAATGGTTGGCACTTTTCTTCCCCAGTGGACTGAGTTGTCATAAAGAAAACAAAACTATGAAACAAAAGGTTTAGGTATAAGCAGAAGGGTTCAGCAGGCTGCACCTTTGACTAAAGTGCTACCTCAAGTTTTCTGAAGAAACTGCACAAGAAAGAAGAATTTGTAGTTAACTTCAATGCACACAAATGTGTCTTCTTATAGCAATTTTGTTGGTTAGCAGGCAGTAACCTCAGTCATTTCCTACTGCCTGAATTGGCTGTTGCCTTGTATTTTTTAATGTTGGTTTAGACACTACATAGACTATGAAACAGCTTTCTAAGAGATGCAGGCTGAGAGAGCCTACAAATACAGGCTGAGAGAGCCTACAGATACAGGCTGAGAGAGCCTACAAATACAGGCTGAGAGAGCCTACAGATACAGGCTGAGAGAGCAGGGATTGTTCAGCAGTCATCCAATACTTAAAGGGATCTTTAAAAAGTGAGGAGTGACTTTTTACACAAGCAGATAATGCTAGGACAAGGGGGAATGGTTTTAAACTAAAAGAAAAGAGATTGGATTGGATTGGATTGGATTAGATATTAGGAAAAAAATCTTAACTATGAGGGTGGTGAGACACTGGAACAGGTTACCCAGAGAAGTTGTGGATTCCCCATCCCTGGAATGTTCAAGGCCAGCTTGGATGAGATTTTGAGCAACCTGGTCTAGTGGGTGATATCCCTGCCCATTGGCAGGGGTTTGGAACTAGATAGTCATTAACAGCCCTTCCAACCCAAGCCATTCTATCATAAGTTCTGTGGTTTAGGGACGAATTGCAGGATCTGTGTTTTCCGGTACAAATCACCAAATTATTTAAGTTGATCTTTTTAAGCAGTCCTTTTCTTATTGACCAAAAAAGCCCCACCTAGTAGTATAAATGCTCCAGAGAGCATGGTAACATGTTCTTGTGGTAAAGCTCACTCTCTTTCACACACATGCTGCTTTCCCCCATGCTGCCACTTTCTCCCTTTGTACTTCTTCCTCCACCCCAAGAGAGTCAACAATATCTGGATAAGTATATTGAAAATGCATTTTCCTTTGATGTTATTATTGTTGTAGATAAAACTGAAAACTGAAATGATGCAGTTGGAGAATGAGACAGCAGACATTACTCACCATTTTTACTTAGGTAAGTGTAGTTGTACCATAGAAAAACCAAGAGTCTTGAATTAGCAGCAGATTAATATTTCATCTGAGTACATGACACTTCCAGAAGTTATTGCAGCAGGCATCTGTGAATAACTTGTTAGAGGTGGTAGGTGTTTTATTAACACCTAAAGCATGTTTCCATGTTATTTCAACTTGCACTCTCTACTGTCTCAGTAGAAGCTCTGTGTGTAACTCATTCTCCAAAACAGTGTGGGAGGTGCAGTCAGCTCCCCAGGGTCAGTGGAACATCACTTCTGAGATCATCAGTAACTGTTGGCCTGTGTGTGCTACTCTGCTTCTTTTCCAGAAACTCTGTGTATTTCTGCTGCATCTCTATCCCCCTAAACTTACTTGCACTTTTAATTTAGCCCTTGGGGAGCATGTGTATTGATTTATTATTGCACACTTTTTCCACTATGATTTTATGGGTGCTTAAAAACATTCTAGCTTGCTACTGTTGTTCTAGACTAGTGAAATCTGTTGTGATATTTCAGTGCTATGGTATAGTTGACTTCATCTCAAAGAGAATTTACTTAAAACTATAGCTAATGTAAAACAATTACATTTGTCTCTAAAAAGTAGGTATTGTGACTTTGAGTGCATGCTGATACTAAATCATATATGCTCCAACAAAAGCTGTTTAGATTAATGTCTCTTGAATGTAAGCTGTCCACTGCAACAGATCAGTGTTCTTCTTTCTGTCTTCAGAAGAAATTTTGCTCTTGTTTTAGCAGGACAATTGGTTCAACTTTGCAATTTTATTTTATAGGAAAAAAGTGTGAGATTTTGCAAGACATGAACAGGCACCTGGAAGCCGTACTGAAAGAGAAGAGAGCTCTCAGGAAGAGGTTGATAAAACACAAATGTCAAGAGAGCCTGCCTATTGAGGCTACTTTTCACAAGTAGGTGCACAGAAAATAATTGTTCTTGTTTGCATGAGTCCAAATTAATTTGAACCAGTAGACAGTAAAAATTTCAGTAATTTTTCCACTGATAAAAATAAACATAAAAAATGGTAACAGAACCTCAGCGAAAAGTTAGTAGTTTACTCATTGATAAATTCATAGGAAGGTAGTCATACATATTTTTATGAATCTTTACTTAGGTTATTGGTCTTGTCTTCAGAAGATTAAAGAACAAGTTGTGATGTATTGTTTTAAGTGAATGTCCTATATGCTGGATTTGTTACGCTTCTCACGAGCAGGAGTTGTTACTTTAACACTGGGTGTCTTCCTTCCACTGTTGCTTGCTTGGAACTACGCGTGAATGATTCCCAGACATGTGTAGTGCATGTTTTAAAAGTATAGTCCTTCTTCTTGGGGTCTAAAGATCTAGCCCAAGTACTGAAGAAGTGGCTATTCACTTCTGCAATTCCTGCCCTGCTTGTTGCTAAGAGTCATACAAGAAGTGTAATTGCAGAAAAATTAATTGGATGGTTAGGAACTTGCATAAAGCTGGAGAAGGGGACTAAGAAAATCAGGGCAATGGAGAAAGAGCTTGTAAATATTAAATTCTTGTTGTTTAGCACAGCTTTTGAGCTTGTTTTTGGTTACAGGTGTGTAGTAGAGTTGTTGACTGAGGCTGTGACTTTCATTGAGAAGTTTGAAAGCCATTTGCAGTCTGTAAGAAGCATCCCTCAGATACCGCATATGATGAACAATATGGTGAGTAGGAAAAAAACTGAACCTGCTGTCTTCTCCAGCATGAAAAATGCAATGCTGTTTGGTTATTTAGGTTACTTTTATGTCCTGATAGATTGACAGGATGTATAGAGATTAAATCCAACCCTTTTCTGTTTCAGGACACCACTTTGTCAAAAACAGAGATGCTCATGATAGAGTTGGAGGAGCTGACAGAGCAAATGCTGAAATGGGAAGAACTGCAAAAGGAAATGTATTCTAACAATGTACACAATACTGCTGACCTGGACTTTGGCTTATCTTTAACCTAAAAAATAATTTTCCTCAAATAGGATGACTATTCAAAGAACTACCTTCTTAGGGTCTTCTGTGAAAACTGCAACACAGGTGTCTTAATCCAACAGAGACTTTGTAGGTAGTTATATTTCTGTTATTAAGTAACAGTTCTTCAACTATTTACTTAAAAAAAGGATGGAGAGCAGTAGCTCATAGGAAGACAGTACTGAGAAGCCTGTTAAGGAGTTCCTTTTTGAAACAGTTGGATAGGAGTCCTTTGGAGCCTGTATCTTCAATGGAAAATTGTTTTGATATTTCTTTTGCACTTATTATAGTATCTTTATTCATTTTTGTAAGCATCTTGATAAAACACAGTATTTTGTACATTGCCATAAAACTTCAATAAAAGCACTAGATTTCAAAAGCTTAGTTTCTTGCTTTTAATTTTGTTATGAAATCCTATAATTAAAATTACAGAGCAAAGTCTTAGGTCCAAGCTTGTACTTCCATAGGAGTTCCAATCAAGAAATTAAATTAGTGTTAAATGCCAGTTTATTATGACTGATGTGGTTTTGTGGGAAAGCAGGAAATATATAGCAGGTCTACTGATTTGCAAACCATGCTTCAATGATAGTGATAAATATATTCTTCAGATTTTCTGTTCCTTACCCTATTTTCGGTGTCCCACTTAGAATAAAACTCTTGTTTCATGAGTAAGATTGACAGGTTATCAAAAGCATTGACTGTTCCAGTTTGTAACCCTCATGAAGAGACAGGTTGGTAAGATGTCACTGCAGGATATATATAAACCAGGATAGTTGGTTGTCTTTGGAGGTGCCCAGTTTTGTATTTGGGTTAGGGAGGAGACTGAAGTGGTGCAGGTATCATTTGTCACGTGAACATCCAACCTGTTGATTTCTGTTGCTGAAATAAGAGCATTTTAGTTTTTCAAAGTAACCACTGGGTGGCTCAGTATCACAAAGTTCACAAGTGGATCTGATTATTGCATGTGAACTTAAAGCAGGATTAAGGAAAAATCTTTGTCTCTTTGTTAAGTACACTCTATTATGACTTACTTTATTCGGTCTATTTGGCATTTGAAATTTCCTGAGAATCTCCTTTTAATCTTTGTAACCATTCTGCAGGGTGTGATGACAAGACATCCAATTTAACAATTCTCTAGTATACTGTGTAAGCTACAGCTGATGTTCCTCTCTGCTGCTGTTAAGAAAGGTTAAGAGAATAGAAACAATTTGAATTAGGTTAAGCAGAATGTCACTAGGTAGAATCTAAGAATATTAACCTAGTGTTCGAGTCCCACAAACATTAATGTTGTCTTTGTGTCAACACTTGCTATATGTCATTGCAGGACTTGAGTCCAAAGTCCCATGTCACTGTTGTTTCAGATGTGGAAATGAAGGTCTTCCACACAATTGCAGAGAATCTGACATTTTCACTGAAAATGCTTTGCACATTCTGTGAAATGGGAGAAAACAGGACAATAGGTGATCTTAGGTTGGACTCAATGAGCTGAGTCTTTTCCAACTTAATTGATTCTGTGATTTTTGTGAATCAATGTTCTCTACATCTGTCATAGGCTTAGCCTCTCACTCTCAATGTCTTACAGTGATGATTTGTGTCAGGCAAATTAAAGCTGTTTTAATTTAATAATTTTAGAGTACAATGAAAACATTCCAGTCAGTTTATTCATTGTTCATTGTAACTCTTTGAAATACATGTTTTTGCCATATCCCAAAGAGTTGAGCATATTTTTTTCTTTTACTGTATCTACTACTGAAGAGTTGACTGCGGAGCTGCTAGAGTTTACCTATTGGCATTTGCAAGTGATGTGTCAATTAATTCTTTAGTGTGATTTTAAGGGATAAATCTATTGAAGTATACAGTCATTCACAGTTTGTGAATTCATTTTGGCATCTCTGTGGTGAATGAAGTATTGGGTCCAAAGGATCTATCCCATACTTCACTCAGGAAAGTTTCTGGAATGTGGTCCCTTCTTCATTTAGATATAACTTTTCTGGAGTTTAAGGCAAACTGTCTAGTATAAACTGTTTAAGTATAGAAGAACTATACTTAAAGTATAAAAAAGCAATACAGTTAAAAGTCAATTTAAACAGAAATTGTTTAAATATAAAAACAACATAGGACTCTAAAACTCTCATATATGATATTCAAATATAGCTCAGTTTATCATATTTTGAAATGCAAAATCAGAAGTCCATTAAAAAATTTGCATTGGCAAATGGAATTGTCAAAACCAAACAGGACTTGCCTATTGAGCTTGGCATCTTTATGCCAATGCTACTTGCTTTTGCATCTTCCTGGTAACATCAGTAGCTGACAGAGACAGTATTCTAAAAGAAATTTTTAAAAAACTTTTGCGTGATTTTTATCTTACTCTAAGTACAAACCTTTTGTCAATGCAACAACTAGATATTGATTTCAATTAAAGTTCTTTGGAAGTTTCAACAGTTTCTTTGCGATCCTAAGACCCACAAGAAGACTGAATGTTTCCAATAGAATCTAAAAGACTCGAGACCTTTCCTTTAGCACTAATAAGGAAGGGATACTCGCCTTCCCTAAATTCCTGTCAAATTAATGTGGAGTGCTTACAGTGCTCGTCCCTAGTGAGCGCTTTAAGGGCAGCACCCTTAATGGGACTGGCGCCATTGAGCTCCTGGGTAAAACCCGCGCTGGTTTGCTGCTCCAAAGGAGAATTTGGGAGGGGGAGCGCGAAATCACCGTCGCTTTCGCTGGGGGTGCCGCTGTCCCGGGTAGGCCTGTTTCAGGCGAACAAACGCGGTTTGGATGCTGGAGAGGCTGCGGCTGGGCAGACTTTCCCCGGAACGCCTGCTCTCCGCCCTGGGAAGTTTCCCTCGCGTTCCCTTCGCGGGGCTGCCTGGGCCGGGCTCTGTCCTGCCCTGCCCTCCCCTGCGGGGCGGGACGGGACGGGCGGCTCCGCTGCTCCCGCTCCTCCCCATCCCGGGCCGGGGGCGGGATGCGGGATGCGGGGCGCGGGCGGCCGCAGCTGCGGGGCGTGAGCCGAGCCATGGCCAACGTCAAGGTGGCCCTGCGGGTCCGGCCTCTGAGCAAAAGGTGCGGCGGGGCGCGGAGGGGGCGGGGGGGGATGGGGTGCCGCCGGTCCTGTCCGCCGGGACGGGATCGCCGCCCTGAGGCGGCTCAGCCGGGACTGAGGGGGGGACAGCAGGCGCTAGGGAGCTCAGCGGCACGGCAGGAGGAGTGGCAGCCTCTCGCCGCCTCGCTAAATAGCTTGGAAAGTTTTCTTAGAAAAGCCACCCAGTGGAGTTGTTAGGCTGACTTCCCTCTTCCTGAGCTCCCCAAAATAGGACAATTGTCATATAGTGTCAAGGAATCTTCTCTTTCCCTTCTGTTGTTGCTGTTTTTTCCAGCGGGAGGCAGAGCCGGATATTCCCATTGTCGCTCATCTCCGCTCCCTCCCCAGCTTGCTTGGCTCCAATTGAAATCCCAAAAGCTACATGATACGGCTTGAAGACAACTCCCACAAACAAGAAGATGCCGTAGCACAGTGGTCTGGTGTTATTTGTATATAACACACGCTTAAAACCTTGTAAACTTTGGAAATTCGGAAAGGAAAAGAAAGAGAAAAAGCAAGCAGCCCAAATGTCAGAGGCTGATAATTTACTCCTCCCGTTAGAGAAATGCTATAACACTCCAAACAGGAATGGTTGGATAAGTGGTACAATCTCTGAGGGCCAGTCTTTGATTTGATGCTGCCTTTCTTTTTGGCACGAGTCCCTCACGTTGTCTTCTGACTGCATGGACTTTTGTGATAAATAACTCTTTCATGCAGTAGAGAAAATGATTCTTGAAAAGTTGCCCAGCCAGAAAACTAGCCTAGTCATTTAGCCAGCAGTACACTAGCATGTTTTGGACTCTTTCGTTCTTATTTGTCTATGGATATTTTTTTTCCAAAAAAAGGACACCAGAGAGTTTTGAATAAAATTTAAAATCCCACCCAAAACAAGCCTGCTAGTATTAATAGAAAAATGTGCAAACTAATTTACAGGTTTTCAACACATTTTGCCTTTAAGTCAAAGCTAACTGATTATAAAAACAGTCTGTCCATAATTTTGTTTAAAATCATGCTTGGGTTATATAGTTCTGATTTGTTGTACAGCTGTGAATGGAACAGATTTTAGTAGATACTGGCATATTTTAAGAAGAGTTGCAGCATTGAAGTAAGCTAAGCTTAACCTTTTATTGCTTGGTGTTGCTTTAGTGGTGGATATATTGTTTTATTTTTATCATTGTCTTCCCTCTCACTAGATCCTGCTTGGTGAGAAATGTTGCACCACTTCTATCTTAATGTTTTTCCCTGATGGGTTGCTTTAAATAGTGGATAGTAGTGTATATATTATGATACCATTAAACAGCACCTGTAACTGTCAGATATGGTGTGATAAACAGGAAAACCTTTGATGTAGTCATTGTGGGCCAGCTGTTTGGTGAGGAATGTAGTTTGGAGAGGACGGTAGTATTAGAGAGATGGGCAGCTTCCTGCACATGGGAGAAATTAATCTGAGGCTGAAACAGAAATGTTTGTATGAAGGTGAGAGTGGAAATTCAGGGTGTAATGCAGGGAGAGGCTGTTAAGTAATTTCATCTACTCAACTCATGGTGGTGTAACAGATGGGATGGGGAGGGAGGCAGAGACCAGTCTTGTGGTGTTTGACCCCAAAGGTAATAGGCCAGTTGTTCCTTCTACTGTGCTGCCACAGCTGAGGTCAGCAAAAGCATTTCAAGATGGAATTTTATATTTTATACATGGGAAGAGGAAGTGGTTGTATATTCTCTGTGAAGGCTCTGACATGAGAACTTGCTTTCTAGCCTTGAACAAAACTGTCCAAATGTAATGACTTAGAGGCAAACAGCAAATATATGAAGGCTTCAAGTAACCTTGACAGACATTGAAAGGACTAAAACTCTCAGTGGGCTTAAAGGTCTGCTCTCTTGCAGCTTCTTATTCTGTTTCCATACTGTCATCACACAAGCCTCTCACTATCTGTATACATACACTCTGCAATTGACCCAACAGGGTATCCATGTTGCCACAGTTTCTAAGATCTTTTAGGTGTTTTAAAAAGGAAGACTTCCTGCACTAAAAATTTCAGTTCAACTGGATTGAAGTACTGTCATTTGTACAATCTCAGTTCCAGCCAAAAATACTAAACCTGGCTTTTTAAGAGTACCAGAAATTGGAAAGCTGCAGGAAAAGGCTAGAACTCATGGACCAGTTGGTTGTTTCTAGACTGTCATGCAAACTGTATCGTTGCTGCTTTTCATTTAATTTACAATGGCAGATGAACATTGGTTTTGCATCTTAAAATTCACTGAAAAATCAGATGTTAAAAAATGTTAATGCAGGAGTTCTCAAAATTTTTGTTGTTTAGCATAAGGCAAAGAGTGGTCTTTTTGTTCTATGTCTGTATGGTGCCCATCACAGTGCATCCTTTGACAGAGAACTCCTATGCCCAAATAATCCATGAGAGATATAAAGCAAGCATGGTTACACAAAATGCAGAAGTTTTTCCATTGCCTGAAGTTTAAACAGCTTGTAGCCAGTGTTCTTCATGAGGCTATCATTCTGTAACAGACTAAATTATTTTTTTAACACCAAAATATAGTTCTGGGTGTAAATTCAGTCAAATATTTTCCCTGGAGTAACATTTTAAAGTTTTTATTACACATTTGCTATTCTACATACTAAAAAAGATATGTTACTTTGTGGTTACATGGATACTTGCTCTGTCTAAATACATTTTCCCTTTAGAATGAAATATGGAAGCCTGAATGGGTGCATTAAATTGTCCATAGCCATAGGTAATAATCAGGTATTAAACAGGAGCTGGGAACTGATGAAATCCCTTTATGGTTTATTTCCGGACACCTTAATGCTTGGTCTATTGGATGTGGGGCTTTTGTAAGGAAAGTGTAATGTTATTTTTGGCTGTCAGTTAGAAGCTGTTGATGGAAACACTTTGAATGCTAGCATGTAACTATGTGAACTAGGAATGTTGTTCCTCTTTCTTTTTTGATTGCTTTGTGGAGGATGCCAACATTGTAGTCTGCAGTGTGGTGCTACAACAGGAAACCTCACCCTCCACACTTGGAAATGGTGTGACTGGCTGAGAAAGTCTTCAAGTGTTTCAGTACCGTGTCCAGGGCTCTCCCTGTGCCTGGGTAGCTCTCTTAATGCTGTGCTGGGTGTTTATATGCTACAGAAACACCTGCAGTGCTGGACATGTCCTTTTACTTTTTTATGTAGGCCAGCAGAAACCAATGCTAGTTTTTATGTGCTGCTAAGTTCAAACATGTTTGTCCCTTTGCTGTGGTAACCATCACGATTCTAGTACCTATTTGTGGCTGCTGATTGCTCTTATAGAGAATCTCAGCCCTGGTTATATAAGAGGAGAGAGGGAGGGCTGTTTGTGCATGGGAGGCCCTCTGGGAGGGGAGTGATCCATGTGTCTAGGGCAGTGCTGTGTTGGGACCAGGATGGAGCACAGCTGCCTCATGCCTTTCCCTCCCTGATCCACTACATCTTGTGCCCTCCATCCAGCTGGTCTCAGTTCACTTGTGTGTACCCAGGATTCAGTCCTTTATCACAGTGTAGTTTGAGAGGTGCTACAGAAATAGGAAGATAGGAAAGAAGAGATAGGAAAGAAGAAATTTTTTTAAAACAGTGCTTTATACCACAATGAAGAGTCTCATGCATTTCTATAGGATTCTCTTCTTAGCATGCACCAGTAACTAGAAGACATTGCATTCCTTCATGAATTGTGGATTGAGACCTGGTTAAAATCATTCACAGCAAGTTTGTTTAGTTCAATTTTAAAGTTATGATGTTGTTAGTTAAAAACTTGACACTAGGGCATCCAAGTTGCCTTATGAGGCTTTTTGAAACTTTAAAGTACTTTGCTTCAGGGATAGTATCATGAAGTTCAGGAGTTACTTGTGCAGGACCGAGCAAAACGTAAGACATATTCTGCTGTTGAAAATATCATCTCCACTTTTCAGCTGTTTCTCTGGCCTGGAAAAGGAGAGAGTTCTTATTTGAGAGAGTCTTTGTGGGTGTCTTTAATAACTCAAAAATTAACTTACCCATCCTTTGTGAACCTCACAGACATGTCACCTGAAAGAGTTGCTAAACAGATTAATTGATCCAAAAGCTGCCCTTTGCCTTTTTTTCTGCTTTGCATTGTTTCTGAGCTGTAACTTGAAGCCTCCTGGCCAGCTATGTATTCCCCAGTGCCGTCAGGACTTCCTGACCTTGTCCTCCACACTCTGGCAAATGAAAGCATTAAAGAAATGTCTGGGTAGTCCCAGTGGCAAAGTTGAACCACACTTCCAGCTGTGCAGGTGTTTACTATCACAGTCTGAGCTGCAGCAGTTGTTTTACTCATTACTACTGCTCTGTATGACAAATTCCTCTAATTGCCTTCCTGGAATGAAGCAGTTAGTGAGGTTTGAGGATAAGATGGGAAGGAGGAGTTGAGGTCCTAACAACTCAGGTGAGCAAGCCCATGCCTGGGAGGGAATTTTAGGGAAAGTTTCTCACTCAAGGTTTCTAGAAAATGTGCGAGACTGACTTGAGCAGTGTGTTGAGCATAGCTTCACTGAATACCTGAGAAAGGAGCTCACTTTATGGGTGCATCATGATGTGACTATTTTAAATCAATTTTTATTCAAAAGGAAAGCTATGTGGAAAAATAAAATTACTTTCAGATCATTTTAGAAATGATGCACAGTAAACCACTATTGGTCTTTACTTTGTTAACTAGTCTCTGCTGTACTCTTATCTCCTTTGTTCTTTGTAATCACATTACAGTAAACAAAGGAAGAATTATTTTGCAAGGAAAACTTATTGCTGTTTTCTAGACTGTGCTATTAGTCATGTTCATGTTCATGTGTAACCACAAGAACTTATATACAGCAATGTGGCCCACTGCTGACAAGAGTGATAACTTGTAGTAAATTTTGTGGAAAACATTACTTGAATCTTATGCATAACAGATGTTAAGTGCTTTATCAAAATAAAATTAAAGCAACAGCAGATTGGAGCTTGTTGTTGTTTTCCTTCTTGTATATTTTTATATATATTCCTTGCAACTTTGGTGCTGTCACACTTTCACACACAGAGAAATGGCAGTTTTATCAGCTTTTATCTGCTGTGGTAATTAAGTGAGTGGTGTTGTTCTGTGTCCCTCTGTTACACACGGGTTTTGGGATTGGTACCTGATGGTGGGAAAGAGCTGTCTGAGGCCTCCAAGAGTCTTTTGCTGTCTGAAAATCTGTATGAAGTGCATTGTTTATGCATTGCTTGTGATTTCAAGCTTCTTTTCCACAGCAGAGCTAGGATTTTTAACAGAAAAGTTGAGATTTTAATTTTGGTTTATAAAGGAAGTCCCCCTCCAAACAAATGTATTTTAACATTTGTGTATCCTGTTAAGGATGTATTTTCATCTTTTCCTCCCTCTGTCAAATTAGTTATTTTCTTTTACTTAGTCTATTATTTAAAGTTTCATGTAAGCTATCATTGAGGTGGCTGCTCTTTTCTCTTAGCATCTGTACTTGGCATTAGCAGGTGGTTTCCGTAAGCCACATCTGTGACTTTTTAAAGGGTACTGCACCAGCAGCTTTTCCCAGATGTATTTTCTTGAAGTTGCATGAACCAAGTTTTCTAAGTTTGGCAAAGGGCAGACTTCTTAAAAGAGCAGAACTCTGCATGACCCTGAGATGAGCTCAGTTGGTCAGAGGATGGTGCTGGTAACGCCAGGGTTGTAGATTTGATTCCCATATGGGCCATTCACTCAAGAGTTGGTGTCACGGATCCTTGTGGGTCTCTTCCAGCTTGGAATATTCTGTGATGTACTAAGTGGCCACCACTGCCTGTTCCATGGAAGATGAAACTTCTGCTGATGTTGTGTGACAATGCAAATGTGCCTGTGCTCATGTAAGCCAGGAGCACAAGGTGCTAGCTGCTTTCCTGCCCAGATTAAGAGGCTGTCTCTTACCTTGTTGCTCATGCAAAAGCAGTTACAACAATATCCTAAAATGCCAATAGCAAAACCAGCTTTTGGAAGCCTTCTATTTTCTCCTAATATTTTGCATTTTCATAGAACACATTTCCTCCCAAGGCCTAAGAATACTTAATGAGTAGAATGTTTTGGAGCAGGGATCAGACTTTTGTATGCAGCAAACAAAAAGGAGGTACAACGGCATCAAAATAACCTGGCTGGAGCCATGTCTTTGCTGGGTGGTTTCATTCTCTAAGACCACATACTCTGGGAGAAGTTGTAGTAGTGTAAGGTGATGTGACTTCATGCACAGAGAACACGTCTCTCCTGGGGAATGATGCAGTCTTTGGATGCTAAGTTTTGTGCAATACATGGTGAGACATCATTACTATGCACAGAGAATTTATGTGAATTTTGGGTAGGATATCCAGAGTTTCTTTTTCTTTAATCCAATGCTTTATGCAAACTTGAAGCAGTGCACTTCTAAAATTTTACTGCCACCTTCCTATCGGTAGCATATATTTAAAAGAAAATAAGAGTTTTGCCCCTCTGTTTGTAAAATGTAAGGGTCTACTATAGTAGCTGCTTTTAATAATAAAAAACAATAAAATGAAAGAGGTACCAAAGCAGGAAGGTTGAGACAACACATCACAGCATTCAGTGTCACAGCTGTTTATTCAACTATGTTCTCACACTGAAGTTCTGTTCAGGTGGAATGAAAACTGTATCCAAATTCTGGCTTGCATGGAAAACATGGCATTTATACAGAATTCCTTTGATGCAAAAGTCTGAATTATGTCATTGCTCAGTAAACAGCTGTGAAATCAAGGGTGGATGAAACTGTACTGACTGGACTGTAGCTTTGTTTTAAATCCTCCTTATTTCATGCTTCTTTAAATGCTGGTGGTATGACAGATGAAAAAGACTTTTTCCTCTCCTCTTGCCTCCTCCCCTCCATGTCTCTGCATGAAAAGAAAACATCATTATTCTACAACAATTCAAAGCACTGCTGTATCATGAGGAGTATTTCTGGCTTGGATTTATCAATTTGTCTGCACCAAATATTCATATTTTTATTGTATTTGCAAAGGAGAATGGGGGAAACCACACAAGAATTATGGTAATCAGTAGGACTGGTGATTTTTGACTTTCAGATTGTGTTAGGCATTATGAGAGCCAATGAAAGTTCCATGCAGCTGGGAGTAGCCTCAAAAAAATACTTGAGCAGCTTGTCTCGTATAGCAGCGTGCTGTCTTGGTGAACTCTGTGTACTTGGCTTCAACAGAGAGTTTAGAATTATTTATAAACATCTGTTCTGAATTTGGTAGGAGGATTGCTGACCGGGTGTGCACTCCCATTTGCAAGACACAGTGAAACAGTTTTGACTCTAAAGAGAAATATCCAAAATGGTATTGAGTAATGAGAATAATGAGAAACACTGAAAATGAATGTTAGATAAATTTAATTGATTGTTGATACTTTTTTCCATATAAAAAACCCCTGCATTGGCCAAAGTGAAGATGTTCATACTATTAGCACCTGGACTTGGACAGGTTACAGCAGCAGGTATAAGGATACATATTATGCTGGTGCTGTGGAGGGATGCTGTATTTGGAAAAGCTGTGGTTGTAGGTACCTTAACTTGTCAGTAGAGTGCAGAAGCTCTAACGGCTGAAAGCTTTGACATTCTTCTCTACAATTTTTGATGGAGAAACATGGACTCTTAGTGGTCTTCTCCTTGCACCATTGGTCTCTCAACAGGTACATCCGCAACCCATTTGCCTGGGATAGTGTTCTCTGAAGACTAGCAAAGCTGAAAATATGCCCTGCATAGTTTGTTTCTTTGTTTCCATGGCCAAGGCTGGTCCATCACTCAAGAAGTGATTTTTGATATATAAGATACTTCTGCCAAGGCGAGCAATAAACAAGAGTCTGAGACACTGTACAAGATACTATTAACGGAAAAGAAAAGTCTGACTAACTGAAGTTTTCCCCATAGAATCTTTGGACTTCATAACCAAGGAAATACTTGGGCTAGATTTTCTTCAGGGTTTACATAAGCTGCTGGCATGGTGATTGCATAGGTGTGCCATTAGATGTGTCCCCAGGTACAAGTGGTGAATGTCTGCCTTACTTACAGGCTATCACAGGTATGGGTCACATCCTGGAAACTGACAGTCCAAGAGACACCAGGAGTAATGCTGGTATATATCCTGCCACAGAAAGCTACTTTTTTTCCTAGAAGAACCTCTGCAAGAGGGGAGGGACTGATATTCTTGACACACTGATTTTGAGGGACTGTGTTTCAGTACAGGTTGCGATTGGGTTTGGAGTTAACTTGGGTGGTGGGAATTGGCAGGAAAGCATTAAGTACTTGCAATGATTACATTGCAGGGTTGTATTTGAAGCTTCTTTAAAAATTTATTTAAGAATTTCCTTGTACTTGAGTTGTAAATATTGGCTTTGGTATGTTTTGTTACTTTGGTGAGTACTTTGCTGGCCTGTATTTGTAGAAGCTGTTTTGTTGCATGACATGTCTACTGCTAATGACTACAGTATTTTTGCTTTATCACATGTACATGTTCCTAAAACAAACAGGCAACTTTTAAAAAGTCAGCTTCCTTTGTTCTTCAAGTGCCTGACTGTTATTTGAAAGGGTGGAGGAGAAGTGGGGTTAAATTTTAGAATGTATAAAAAAACCAGCTTCCCCCTTTCTTTCCACCCACTGCTTCCTCCAGCTCTGCGTACTTCCTTGCACTTCTGTGCTCTGTGTCTGAACTCATCTCACTGAGATTCAGCAAGCTGTGGAAGTGTCCCTCTGCGGGATCTTGATCTTCCCATTATTCTTTCCCACTGGCTCATTCTTGCAGTGTCTTTGTCCCTGTGGGGTTGCATTAACTTTACATGTTGACTACAAAAACGATTTGTCATAGCAACAGCAAATGGTATGAGATTTCCTTTGGGCTGCCCATATTTTCTGGACTGCTGCAGCAACTTTGTTTCTGTCAAGTCTCCCTTGCAGCTTCCCCTTACAGCCCTGACACTGCATTCAGTACTTGTGCCACTGTTCTGTTGCTGGGTCTGCAGTTCTCTAAAGCTTTCTATGACTGACAAGATGCAGGTCTTTCCTGGGACAAGCACCATTAAGTGGTGTTTCTACAGCTTTATCTTTGTACAGGTAACCTGTTTTCATGGAAAGCAATTTAGGAGAGGCATTTCCCAAACACAGCATGCATTTTTCAAGAAGTGGAGGATAAGAGAGGATGGGGAAACTAAATGTTAGGATCACAGTGACTTCTGAGCAGCAGAAATCAAACCTGTTATTAGAGAAGCGTACTTTGAAGTTGACTTTACTGGTACAAAGAATACAGTTTACATACCTGTGGAGTAGAGCACCCATTCCTAAGGATGATGGGTTGCTTTACCATTCAAATGCAAATTGTTGCACATGTGTGTAAGGCTGTACTGACAAACACAGATTTTGCTGAGAGAGCTTTTGTAGTGTTTGCAATCTGGAGTTAAGGTCAAAGTATCTAGAACAGCTGTGAGTCTGTTTTTCCTCCTGGGCTTTAGATAGGAAACTGTGCTTTCTTTCCCAAAATTCTCTGTTTTGTACCTAAATGAAGCATGCTATAAATGTGTGTTTACAGGGAGTTCAAATGCACAGTCTGAGGAGCTGATGGCAGCTACAGGTTCTTTATGCTCCCTGGTCTGTGGCTGTGAGCTGCAGCAGAAGGGAGGTGTCTCCATTCCCACCACCACGTGTTCCTGCCCTTTCTCTTGCTTTGGCTCAGCAAGTTGTGTGACCACTGTGCTCAGTGCTCTGGAAGGGAGTGCGAGTCCTGTGACACCTTGAGTATTTGTTTTGGTGTGGGGTTCTTTCCCTGATCACAGCTGATCTGAGTCATTGCATGGGTGTGTGATTGCTAGAAAGTAGAAACACATGTGGGAGGTTGGAGCTGCAAAGAGAAATTGCCTCTTTCAGCAACAGTCTGAAGTTACGATAAAAGTCTGGGTGCTGTGAATATGCACCCAGAGCAAGGGGAGATTTTAGTTCCATCCCTGTTTTCTGATGGCTTTCTTGTTTTCTGAGACTCGAACAAAGGTACTTGATTGCTGCATAGAGCTTTATGTCTGCGTAGTGTGGAATCTTTGATACCCCGTGGTAAAAGGTGGCAATTTCATTTTGTGTTGTATTTTACTGGGTATATGTTTATTTTAATATAAGTAGATATGTAAATACAAGTACAAAATTTTTTATATCCAGGAAATTTTTGTAGATTTCATGTTTGGAATTTCTTCTTTATCTTTAATCTTTAGTAATGACTGTACCCTGTGAGAGCATCAATCTATAAGAACCCACAGTGTAAAGTCACTTGTTCATTGGGTTATGTGTAACATGTGTGGACTGAAAGCAGTGAGTTTCATGTAATTATTGTAGCTTGGATTGAGAACACTGTTTGTTGTTGAGGTTGCCTTACTTTTGCAACTAGAATACCCTGGCATTTAAAACTATTAAAAGCCTTTCCAGATTTCAACCATTTGAGTACAAATGTTCTATTCATGAATGCCTGTTTCAGATTAGGTTTCTTAAAATTATTTTTAAGCTTCACCCAGAGCAGTTCAGCTGTTGCAGGAGATAAGGTTATGGGGAAATTATGTTTTAAAATATATAAAACTACTTAGGGGGACCTTTTATTTGAATTCTCCAATTGTTTTTAAAATTTGAAATCTGATATGATTCCCATCTCAATCTACCCATTTCTGCCAAAGTTCTAGATAACTAAAACTCTTTAACATGCTTAGTGAAGACTTGCAATAGCATAGCAGGTAGAAGTTTTAAGGAATCTGCTTTCTCTCAAATTGAATTCTCTAATGTTGACCAAATCATGCTTGCATCATCCCCTTAAGTAAAAAAAACTCATTGTTTTAGCATTGCTTTAATAAGTTGAGCTCCGTGTTGTCCAAGCCACAACTGAAGCCCAGGAATGGGGTCTGGGAACAAGGTCTTCTCTCTGATTTATTCTCAATAATCTGTTTGCTGACCTCAGCAAGTGTCCAGGAAGAAACTGGTTTAACTGGGGAGTGTACAAGTAAACTTGGGTTAGACACTGGAAGAACTGGCAAAAAGAGCAGGATTATGTATCTTTGGAGCAGAGACATCAGCCTATGACTAGCTACAATGCAGTAGGAGAAGGGATACAAGACCTACAGAGCAATTGGAGACTCCCCTGGGCCAGATGAACATGATGTCATTGAGAACACATAGCAGATACCCATAGGGAATGATGTGTGTGCATAGGAGGAGAAGGATAGGAACTCAATCAACTATTTAGGCTGGTAAGACTGGAGCATTAAGGACTGAAAATTAAGGATGCTCATGGGACTGGGAAGCAGGATAGTGCCAAGATCATACTTGGGCAGCAAAGGAAAGAGTATGTGTAATTGAAGCAAACTCTGTCCTAAAGGATGCCTCTGGTTTTCTGTGTCTTCTGCTGTTCTTAAAATATTGTGAAAATCTGTCAAAATGTCTCATTGCCTCTTAAATCAGATCTGCTGTACAAGGTAGTTGTCAGCTTTGTCCATTAGCTCACCCCGCAGAGATTTGTACATGGATATGAAAGTCCCCTAAGTAACTTACCTTGGAAAGCATTTGCTTGCCAAAACATCTATAAAGTTACAGAAGTCCAGGTTAAATGCATCAGTTGCACATTTCTAGCTTAGGTGCTCACTGCCTCTATCCTTAGGCACTGTTCCTTGTTCATTTGTTCTTTGGGAGCCTTATGAGACCTCTATTCTATACTCAGCTGTACATAATACAACATTTGGTACCCAGCTGTACATAATGTGTTTCCCTTTCTCTTGGGATCTGGCTTGGGGCTCGGGTGACTGATGTGTTGAACAGCTGAACACACAGCTTAACTGAAATCTCTGGGAGCTGTGCTTGTATTTTCTATGTGAAGTGTCACGTATAAGTATGTACTACAGGAAATACCAAGTTCAGTCTGTCTCAGGGAGAGTACCTCAAAAATCAGTAATGTGAAACAAGAGACTTTACGGTAAAGCATTATTTCTATCTGCAAAATGGAAACAGCTATGCTCAGAAATGTACTTAAAGCCTCGTTATGCTAGGAAAGCTCAAATGCTGCAGTGATTGTCTTCGTGGAAGTCTTAAGTGTCCTAAGGCATTGTTCTGAATGTTGTTGTGGTACAGAAAGCATGGGGTAAAAACTTAGAAGTGGAGAGACTCGAAGGCAAGGCATATTGTGCTTTGTGCCACCTGGAAGTCAGAGCCCTCAGTGAAGGCAGATTGTAATCGGTGGGGGACTAAATACTTCTGCACACATGTAAAGGAGTCTGTTAAAGATCTAGGGCCATGAATGAGCAGTTGTCAGCTGGGTTTGAATTTTCTAACTCTTGTTTTATCTGACCTAGTTTTTAACTGACCTCATGATACTGATCCAGCTGATTATCAGGAGATATATATACATCTAATCTCAAATGACAGTGTGTTTTCACCTTAATTTTAAAAAAAAGTGTGACAAAACTGCACTAAGGACAAAATTGTTTTAATTTCTAAACCAATTTCTTACAGCTTTACAAAGGCATTAGGCTTCATCAAAACTTTACAAAAGTTGTATCTTACAAGATTTGTCAGTATCACAGTGCAAAGCAAAATACAGAAGAAATATAAAGGGTCTTGGTATTGTTCTTAGCTTCTCAGTAACGAAGTTGGAAGATAGGACACTGACCTCTTCTTCCTCAGTTCTATCCTACTATATATAAAAAAATGCATTACAATTATTGAGAGGGGTAAATAAGAGAATCCTTATCTTCAGGTAGCTATCATGCTGTCAGCCCAGAAATAAAGTGAATTTGGTTAGGATTTTCAGTTAGGTTTTGTTTTTTTTTTTTAATTTGTCCACATCCTTTTTTCATTCTTTTCTACTATGACTCATTTTGAATGTGGAAGTTGTCTGTAGTAGCCTGCCATAGCTGCTTCCAGTGAGAGATTTAGACAGTGTGTGTGAGTGCATGGTCCTTTACACTTGATGAACAATCCTGTCAATTTACATTTCAGTTTTTTGGTTTTGCTGGTTTTTTGGCTTTTTTGTTTTCTAAAGAGTCCTTTTTTGAGGACTACAACAAACACTTTGGATTAAGTGGTAAAAGTCAGACAGCACAACCTGACAAGTCTTGTGGCTCAGAAGTCTGTGACATGGATCCCTGCTCCACAAAGCATAGCCAGTCTACCAGTGCTCCACTCTACTTCCTTGTAAAAGTAATTTAAAGCAAAAGCTCTTAAATAGAAATAAAATCTTAACAAAGTATTTAGGAAAAATACTTTGAAGCTCTTTAATTACCACAGTCTTGGGGTTTTTTTAGCCCCTTGCTATTGAGATACCTGAATGCAGATCTGCAAATGCTATTTCATGTCACAGAGTCATATAAGCAGAAGTATCTGTTTTATAGCTCTGACTTGCAGTTGGCTAAAGTAAACATAAATTTCTGAAGTTTAGAAATTTGACATGCACCTTTCTGTTTCTTTATATTTTAAATGGATTTTTAAATGTGTTCTGTTTCCAGAGAGAGAGCAGAAGGAGGAAGAGTGATTGTAGAAGTTGATGACAAAGTGGCGAAAGTCAGAAATATAAAGGTATGCTTTTTGTTGTCTTCTCTTTCCCATATAAGGATCCTGATATCCTGATACTTTTCTCTGGCTATTGGATCATTCCAATGGAAATGCTAAGGAAGAAGTTTAAACTGGCACAGCCCTAGAATTATTGCAGCAAAAGTGTGGGGAAGGATTGTTTTGATTGGGGGTTAGTTTGTGGGGTTTGGGGTTTTTTTTTTTTTTGTAAGGGATGTAACAGGTAGTTGTCTGTATATTATATTTGTCTAAGCTTCTGCAATCCTGTTGCACACCATCATTCAAAGCTCTAAGTAAATTGTGTAGGATTTTTGCATATCTTACTGTTACTAACATCTGGATAATTTCTTTCCTGTATCTCTCCTTTCATATTTCCCCTCAGGGTGTAGCTGATTTGCATGAAATAAAGCAAAAGGTTTAAAGCTACACTTCAGGCCTTGGTAAAAGACCAAGAGCTATAAGAATAAACTGAGTGTAGCCATTATCTTCCTTGAGAGCTCTGGAGCCTGCATGCATGGGAACTATGGTTTAGACTTTTGAGCTGCCACAGTCCTTCACTAAATTAATAGAATGGGAGCAAAGCAATTCATGTTGTCAAGTGTGTTTCTTCTCAAAAGTAAAAAAAATGAACTGTGAGATTACTGTGGGGATCTTAGAAGATGGATGGATGGATTTTGCATGTCTTGTCCCCATTTTTTTTACACCTGCAAGCAACCCACTTATTTCTGGTTGCTGGTTCAAGAGAAATAATACACTAGGTTTTGAAGAGAAATCTTGGCAAAAATTGAATTAAAGGATTTGAACTACTTGTCTTTTTCCATTATAATTATTTTTGTATTAATTATAGGTACCTAGGCCTGCAGCTGCCCCACTGTCAGTGCCAGAACTTTCTGTATTTCGTTTGTTTAAAGAGGAGCTCTCCTGTCACGCTGGGGAAGCCTCAGCAGCAAGGCAGGCTGCTTACAGCAGGCTGAGAAGGGCTCTTTGGAGATACAAGGGGCTGGCTTGTGGGTGTCATCTCTCTAGAGGTTTTGTGATTGGTGAGGAGTTTGCTTTATGCATAAACTAGATTTAGATAGCCTTTGATAAATCCAAGCTAGAGTATAAATTAATATTTATGCACTAATATTCACATCGTTGTATCTGGGGCAGGTGTGTTTTGTTATTCAAAACACACACCCTCAGTAGAAGAAGGAACTAGCTCTGTGAGCAGGGGCTGCTTGTTCTGAGGTGAGGGTGGGTTTTTTGTTTTGTTTCACTTTTCACACATTACAATAGGAAGGCAGTGCTCCAACTATCTTCTGCTTATTACTGCAGAAAACCTAAGAAGATAAAAAATAATAGCATAAAAATCTCTGAATCATGACCTGTTGAAAATGTCATTAAAGCAGATGAGCCATAGGCTCATTGAGATGTTAACTCTGACTGAAGTAAACCTTAGTTGTACTTAATTCAGTGTGACAACCTTAGAATCATGCAGGGTTTAAAATATACAAATTCTCTGCAAAGATAATTTAAAATAATTTCTGTCTCTTTTGCTGTTCTCTTTCTTGGTTTAAATAAACACAAACCTGTCAGGTGAGCCTGTAAGTTCATTTCCCCTATAAGTTTCACAGCTGGTGGCAGAGTCCAGTGCTTTCAGTACCCTGTGTCCAGTAATCTGGCAGACAGCACTGTCATCCTTAGTCTTTGGAGCTGTTAGTGAAATGGTTTGGCTACCACATTATAATGAACCTTTCTTTTCTGCTTAAGTTATTGAGAATGTCAAGGTTATAAAAAACGTTACCAATTAGATCAAAATTACATGTGGGTAGTGTTAATTTTGTATAATATTTTGACTCATTACTCTCCGAGTAGATCAGCAATGGATAGTTCCGTGTTCATAAGCTTGTCTGCGTTATTACAGATCACTTGGGCAAGATTATATGGAAAGACTTCTACAATTCCTTTAGTTCCAATAATTGCTGACTGTTGCGCTAGAAAGGCTTCACTGTCATTGTTACTAGCCCATAAAGGTTAAGTTTGGACTGTGCAGTCCCAATGACAGAAGCATTAGCTTGCAACCATGACAAAGCAAAGGGGAAATTGGGAAGAAACCTGCATTTTCAACTATGCAGTGGGAAAATTGTTTTTGTCTTATCACTTAGAGTCTCTTTTCCATGGTGTGGTTCTCTGTGAAACAGAAGCATTTCAGAGAAATACGAAGAGAGTTATAAAGCTTTCCTGCCAATAATTTATAAAGATTGGCTGATTTATGTCTATTGTGTGTGTCTTGGAGAACCTTAGCTGTAGTAAATGAACTCTTCAATAAAAATGCTCTAGCAGGTTTGTCATGGATGTCTCCACCTCACTCTAAGCACCAAAGAAAATTTAATAAAGAAGTTAAATTCTTTGCCGTTCCTTTTCCACAATACAGATCCTAGATAACCTTGCCATTAACTTGGAAAATTCTTTTTTTTTTTTGTCAACTTCAGAGTGATTTGGTCTTTCTGTTTTTTGCCTTTTCCTGTCAGGTTGACAGTAGGCTTGAGAGCAGCTGGGACTCGAGAGAAAAAACTGTGGCCTTCAGCTTTGACTATTGCTACTGGTCAGTTGATCCTGAAGATCCAAAGTATGCATCTCAGGAAATGGTGAGTGATGCTATTCTTCCTGTCCATGTTCCCATCCCATTTTTTCCTTCATAATCACATCCTTGGGAAGGTATTGAGATGTAGGATACATGAGATCTCTTTTTCTATTCTGTCCCCATCTTTTTCTTAGTTTGTTTGTAATACCGCAGTACTCAGTCCTTTTGTCTAAAGTAGGTGCAGTAGAAATGCAATACCCTGGTTTGTCAACTAATGCACGCTTTCATTAGATATGTTAAATTTGTAGTGATCATTAATGGTGATGATCTGAGCACTCTAGCTTAGAAATGAGAATTTTTTCAGGAGCAGGTATCAGGATCTAGAGGGAGACAGCTCTGAAAGAAAGTAAGAGTGTTGAGGTGATTCTTCTGAGAGGATCAACAGTGAAGTAATCACATCTTTAATGGTAGAAAAATTTTACTTATACTGTATTGTTCAGAGATATTTTCCTTGACAAAACATCAGAAATCTCTTGTAACTAATGGAGACTTCTCCTATCTTGAGATCCAACTTCGGTTGATTAAAAAAGAAGATTGAAGGATTTGGTATTAAAATAGGATGATATTACAACTCTGTTAATAAACAAGGGATTATTAAATCTACAAATAAATACAGCACACAACAAAGCTATCCAAATATTTAATTATACATGCATACAATCACATATTTTGGCATTAAAATCAGTTTTTACTGCTGTTTTGTCTTCTGAGTTGTACAAATTTCATTTTTGTCTGTTATCAGTACAACTGTTCCTGAAATTTTGACCTGTGTAATTGTGTTGTTTTACACAGAAATTATGATTTAAAACCAAGTTAGTCCTGTAAAATTTGTATTTCTGGTAGTGATGAGCACAGGATTGTTTTACTTTTGGGAGTTGATATTTGAAAAACTGTCACATTTGGCAATTACTAGAACTGTAGGTGAAATTCTTGACTGTGCTTCATTTCCTTTGGGAACTTGGGAAGTGTATTTAGTGTTTAAAAAAGAAAATTGTCTTTCTAAATACTTGGCACTAGATAAACATCCATTTAAATGTTGAACTGTTTGGGTTCCCCCCCAGCCCCATTCATATTTTCTTGTTTGTTCTGATTTTGTGTTCTTTGTGAGTTTCTCACATAATACAAGTAGAAGCTTGCTTCTTAAAACTGTTGACAATACAGTTGGCTTTCTATCTGGAATGGTTTAGCAGATGAAATGCTGATAGATCCAGCCTGCCAAGTCAGTTTTAGCTCTACTCTGTGAGAAAAATTATCAGAACTGCCAAATGGAAAATATAAATATTGGCTACAAATGTAAATTTTTGTTCTTGTTGTTATTAAATACAAGTGTGACTGAAAAAGAATGTAAAACGCAATATAAACAGTGCAGCTTCTTTGCTGGGGTTGAGTAGGTATTTCAGACGCTGTGGAGAGCTTTGTGTTGTCATGCAATACAGTTTTATCTGATGAAAACACTGAGGGGGAGGCATGAACTCCTGGGCCATAAAAAATTAAGAAATGGGCAGTAGTTTCTTTACTTGTGCCTGATGCTGACTGAAAGGACATCCAGGGTTGTTCCAGGTAAGTGCTGGGTTACTGAGCCTTAGACAGATGTCTCACATGAGTTTAGAAAAGTTAAAAGATGGACTGGTGTTTTGAAAGGCCTGGAGTCATGAGTGACTGTCTTGGGCTTTTTGCCTGTCTTTGTGATTGTAGAACCAGTAAAATGTACTTGAAAAGTCCTTGAGGAGAGGCTGCTGGAATACTGCAATCTTACCATGCTTTTGGGCATTTTTCTGCCCTCTTATACCGTATGAACAAATTTATTGTACTAATGGCATATTTGGAATCATTGCTTCAGTGCTGAACTGACAACAATGATGTTATCAGCAGCCAAAGGAGGTTCAGCACCACTGTCATCCTGTAAAAGCTTTCTTTCATGAGCTGACCTTGGATTACTTCTCCCTTGAAGATGTCCTGCCAACTGTTATCATCTGTGATTGGTGTATTGGTTGAGGATGAAAAGTAGATAAAAGTATCTGTCTTGAGGCTCATTTTTGTGGAATGCTGTCTTTTAGTAAACTGTCTATTTTTTTCCCTGTAGATGGATGTATAAAAATGAAGTCCTAACAGTTTCTTTGTTAAGGATTCTATGATAGTGTAAAAATAGTGGGAGGGCTGCAAATCCTAGTGTTTAAATAGGATTTTAAAGATACAAATCTTTATTCAGGTTCCCTGAATACTTCCTACAGTTTCTTCCAGATGTTAACCTTTTACACCTCAGGTTCCTGTTTCTCGTATTTCAGAGATGTGTACACACAATACATTTTATTCCCTATATGTTTTGATCAAATACTACACAGGCACTTGTAAGAGGCTTAAGCCACGCACATACAAGTACTTTCAAATGTTTAGAAGATGAGTTTGGATTTGTTGTTCTGTTTATAAAGACTGTTCTTTCTCTGCCACCTGTACTTTAGTTGTATTTTCCAAAAGGGGAATAATGTTACCCACCCTGTATGTTTTTCCTAATATAGTCATGTTAGTATTTTTATTTTTTTAAAAGAAAAGGAAAAGTTGGGAAAGTATTTTTTCACTTTAATTTGGGAACAGCAGATTGCAATACAGTAAACTGAGGAGGAACTGGATCAATGTAGTAAAATCTGTTATGTTCATGTGACAGATTATATGCCTTTACTTTTATTTTTTTAATAGCACTGAAACCAGAAGTGCTATTCCCTTCAAAAAGCTGGACCAAACAGTCAAAAATATAAGTTGTTTTTAAGAAGTATTATTGTATACTTATTTTTTAGGGTTGAATTTAAAAAGTAATTCTTGTATCATGATAGCTATACAAACTTCCTTGACTGGCATTACAGAAATAATGTAAGCCACCTTCTGTTTCTGAAAAGAGCAAAGTTTGCTAAATTAAAAACAAAGCTGATTTTGACTACTGGAAGAAGAACCCATCACTGCTGATGTCTGGGAAACAGGCTTCTTAGCATATATAACCTGTTGGATAGTAGTTGGTTTTGGAAGATGGTTTCAGGAACCCCTGGATAGTCTACTTTTATTTATAATTCTTCTCTCATTTGAAATGTTTGAGGAACTAGGTATGAGCCAGAGTTCAAATTTCTTTATTTCTCTCCTACCTGTGGTGAAATATGAAGCTATATGGTCTTTTTAATGATCATCCAGTAATTTATAACCTTCGTTTAGAAGTCCAGTATAAGTGATCTGACTTCTTAGATTTCCTTTAGAAGTTGCATAAATTCTTCATAAAATATAACATTTTTGTAATATGTCAGCTGTACAAACATTATTTCATTTTCCAAATAATCTATTTCATTTTCCAAATAATCTGAATTTTACAATGTGACCTGTGGTTTTTAGGTAGCCACTATGGACATCCTTGGGCCTGTTGCTTTTGTTTCCTCACTGGGCAGTTGACGACTTTGGGTTGATACTGAGCGGAGGTTTACAACCTCTTTCACAGATGAGCAATTCTATCATCTCTTTTTAAAGACAATTTTTTTTTTCCTAAGTGGATTTGTTGATGCATAAGCAGAGTAGAGAAATCAAGAAATACCATAAAGGAAGAGTTATTGCCTAAATCAACCAGACCACCAAAGGAAGAGGAAAAGGAAACAGATCTGCTAAATCCTTTTAAGTAGGGAGAGGTGAACCAGGCACCAGGGTTACAGGGCAGAGAGAAAGAAAGAAAGATCAAAAAATCATGTGGGACCAGAGAAAGAACAGGTAACAAATAAGTATGAATTAAGAACAGGGACAGAACATTTGATGGGCAAAGTATGAAGTGAGAAACAAAACAAAATTCTAAATATTGTAAGCGTTTAAGAGAAAAAGGTCATGCATAGTTTTCTGATCTTAACTGCAATTTGTTACATGCATTTTCCATGGCTGTAAAAGAGTGAATGGTTTTCCAAAACATCGTGGTCAAGATATGGTCTTAGAAAAACAGCCCTCCATCCCCAGAAAAGCCAAATTCAAAAGAGAAAGCAAGCAAAAAAAAAACCCAAAAAAACCTCCCAAAAAACCCCAGTGTAATACTTGAGGTGATATTTCTTTTCCTACCGTTTTTGAGACACAGTGTCAATTTCCTCTGTCCCAGGTTGCTGCAGAATTAGTTCAGTCTCACAGAGTGAAAATGCTGATTTTCTGTGCCTAGGCTTTACCGCTTGCACACAATGAAGTAGTTTCACTGTGTCTCCCTGTGTTCTTGTACTAAGGTTTTTTTGGGAAGTGGTTTTGATTTGGTACAAAACCTTCTTTAGTAAAGGAGGGCATTTTGTGTAAGTGATTATTGCTTCCTTCCCACTCCCTTACTCCCCAGATGTCTTCAGGAACATGTGTGTAGTTCAGGATTGTTTTCCAAAGATAATGTTGGAAATCCATCACTCTTTGGCCATTATTTAACTATGGGACTATCCTTTACTAGAGATTCATGACATATATTGCAGTAAAAATGCTGTGTGATAATGTTATTATAATGTTATTTAGGGTTATAATTTCTATTCTAGCAGGTAGACTCAGGCGTGCTGATTCGTTCTGCTGGTTGAATGTGATAGTTAATGTGTAAGTGCTGTGAGACATTTATAGTTGTCTCAGAAACAAACATCTAAATTTAAACTTACTCAAATTTTTGTCTGGCATAGAACAGCATGTTTCAATCTTTTAAGCTTCCTTTGTAAAACCTAAAATAGCTCTTAGTGGATGTTTCATCAAATCTGTTTTAGCTCCACTGAGCAAAGAATGTTTAAAAACGTTGCCAAACTCACGTTAACTACTTACTTAAAACCTACTGATGAAAAAGTAGATTTCAGCTTGAAAAAAAATATGTTTCAGCAAGCACAGTTAAGCAAAATCGTAAGGGTATTTTGCAGAAGAGTATTTGTAAGGAACACAGGAACACATGCAAGCATCAAGTGTTCTTGTAGCTGGTTGCTACAGCTTCAGTGCTCAGCTTCCCTGCAGCCATCCTCCCCATCCGGGTATTGTGCACGCACAGTAACTGTGGTGGGCAGACCGACCCACAGGATGTGCCTGCAGGTATTTGCACATAGAGTTGCCATGGAT
The DNA here is from genome assembly GCA_013397795.1 of Orthonyx spaldingii. NCBI lineage: Eukaryota > Metazoa > Chordata > Aves > Passeriformes > Orthonychidae > Orthonyx > Orthonyx spaldingii. The sequence continues at coordinate 353,918 of VZTJ01000675.1, forward strand.
AACTGGTGTGTGGCAATCTGCTCCTTTTGATAACAGCAGTATGTTCCATGACTAATAGACCTTGTATGGTAGATATAATGGAATCCAGAAAAGTGTTTATGTTCCCAACCAGCACTGATTTCCAGTGGGATCCAAAAGTCCAACTGGGCTTTCTTGAAACACTTTCTGTAGCTTAGTTTTTTGTACCTTAGTGCAGTAGTTAAAAGGACATGATAATCTTTATAAGGGAAATAATAATTGAGAATTTAGAATTTTTTCCTCAGGCTTCCTAAAGAATTAAATAAATTATGTTCATGTTGGTCAAGGAATTTTACACTTCTGGGCTTGATCTGAGAAGTGTTTTATTTTGGTTTGACACAGTATTGGGTTTATGCAGATGTGAATATTCCTTCAGTGTCTCTCTGAATATTATCATTTTCAGTAATACTCTGACACTCAATGGCCCTTCTAAGATATATTTCTAAAAACCATTGACCAAAAACGCTATGGCCAAACAAAAAGATAACTGTCTTTGAAGTAAATCTAAGAAATATAAGAGTGCACAGAGGTTAAATAGTTGAGTGCTGACATACTCTTGCAATTTTTTCCCTGAAGGATTACATTGTGTTTTTGAAGAGAAGTATCTGCCTATCAAAGAAAAAATGAAGTATTGTTTTCAAGATTTTGTTATGGATTTCCCTGTATATGGGGGTTGCACTGTGATGTGTCACACGTGAAGAGTATTATCTTAATAAATCAGGATGGTTTTACAGTGAGAAAGCAGTAAGGGTATGAAAATAAATCTTATTGCAAACCTAGTAACTATCCCTAATTTCTTGACCTTTTCACTCTGCACCTACCTTCCTATACTTCAGCACTGGCTTACTAATGTAAGTGAAAGAATAAAAATGACCTTTTTTTGGTGCACTTCCACTGTGCATTTGAACCATTAAGAGTTTTACAAGATTGTTCAAAAGCAAGACATGCTCAATTAAAGGTTGTGTGTTTCTAAACTTTATGCAGCAAGTAACACAGGCTCTCTTGGCCTGACTGTCCCTTCCATATGTGTGGCTAGGAAGAGCTCCTTTCTCTTCAAACACGTTATCTAATTATTTCTGCCTTTGTTTATAAGTATATTCAGTGGAAAAATTATTCTGTGCCCTGAAGGTAGAAATGGGGGTTACTGATGGCTCATGTGATAGAATACATATGAGCCCTGTAAAGAGGTTTTTTTCATTTCTTATTTGTTTAAAAAGTATACTAAGTGCTTTCTATCATGTCTTCCCAGCATAGCTGGGTTTTATACAACTTCCAGCTATGAAAAGCAGTTGGGGAAATGGGCAGACAGGCTTTTTTTTAGCTGCTAGTCAGAGTGTAACTGAAAAGTGAATAAAGAAACATGTTTAAGATGCAAGGTTTCCAATATGGCACTAGGGTGGGGTTTTTTTTGTTTTTTTCAAGGGATTTGTTTATTTGTTTTACATGTTAGCTGAAAAAAATAGGAAAGTTACACAACAGTATTGTTTGGAAGGAAAATATTGCAACATAGTTTCTAACTCTTCATCAACCTAAGTCACTGTATTCCTTCTTTTTTTTTTAAGTGCAAACATAGTCATGCTCTGAAGAACTTTACCTGAGAGACCTTTCCGCTCTAAGCTGAGTTTGTGACATTTCCATGCCTCTGTGCATTCCCTGTGAGAGTCAAGTTTTTGTCTTTTAAATTATCACAACAAAATCAAAATCTGTTATTTGTCATGTAAGCCTAATTGTAAAAAATACAACACAATGACGTTCTAATTTAAATATCTTGTAAAATTCTTCAATTTGTTTTATCTCTCTGTCCTCTCCCCCTCCTTGTCTTGTAAAAGAAGGGAGAAAGAAGACAGCGGCCGCTGTGGGTGTAAATGGCATTTGCACACGAAATATTTGAAAAGCAGTAAGCATTCCATCCATAAGATTTTTTTTTTTTTCAAATCCAGAGTGAGACAGAAATGAAAAGGAGAGTGTGCTATAAGAAAAAGGCTTTTTGTGCAATAATTGGATCAGTATATAGCGGATTACGATGGAGGCAGGGAAGCCACCATGAGTGCATGTTATAGATCTTCTGCCAGCAGCGCAGCTGCTGTGTTCACTTTGTGATCGAATAAGGTCGTTCTTTCTGACTATACCAAGACTACTTTGCTGAAAACTTCTCTGGGAATTTTTGTGAATAATTGCAAACTTCAAAGCAGGCTTTGTTGAAGACAAAAAAGAATGAAGTTGATTTTCAATTTATTGAGGCATTGGATTAATTGATAGAATAGTCATATAGTTGTATACATTCATAGGCAACTATAATCTAATGCAGATGCATTTCAAATATGAAGCCTAAACAGGAATACACAAGAAAGGATTAAGCTGAAGGAAAGCAGTAAACTGTTTAACAAACAATGAAATGAGATGTTTTCTGACTGTTCAATCTAATAATGCTCGTGCTCACTGATGGTTTCTCTGCTAGGCACTGACCATTGCTTACTAGATACACAGAGCACATTCTTTACAATAGGCAGTCTGTGTAATTCACTAAATAATATTGAAATGATCTGTAAGTGCCTTCAGCGACTTAAAAGAAAAAAAGAATCAAGTTCTTTGGGTTGTCAAGTGTTGTCCATGTTTGCATTGAACCTGCACATTCAAAGTCTGAGTTACTTCTATGAACCTTGTGATTTTTGCATGCCTTACAAGTAAAAACAAAAATTTTATATAATGATTTGCAAACTTTCTGAAGTCACCTGAAAAACATGCTTATTTAGATGGATGATTTTTTTTTTCTTTTTAAATTAACTGTGGTTAAGATGTGAGATACAGATGTTTTTAAGAAAAAATCTTATGTAGATATGCTGTATGTGGATGTTGATTGTGGATGTATGTTTCTTACTTGCAGATGGACATTAACAGTTTAAATTCCTCTATGTGATAACACCACAGTTTTCCTCCATGATCGTAAAATAGTGGCATTTTTTTTCTTTTTTTTTAATCTAATGTAAGGACTATTCCATACACTTTCTGTTTTGCAAGCAGGTTCCCTTGTTCATCTGTAAGAATTTCCACAACCTGGCTACTCACACAAGGGAAAGTCATATTCATGATACTGGCAAGGTTGCAGATTGTTCCAAGATTAGTCTTTAACTGAAGTTATTCACATAGCATTGGTAAGATTGGAGAAAAACCACTCCAAGTTAGACTCATCTTTTGGGAGCTGAAATTACTGAAAAATTAGTCTGAACTTCAGATAAGTCTCCAAGATCAGGTAGGTCTGTGAGTTCTATAGTCACTGGATAGAAGGGTGTTGATAGGCTTTGGCTGGGAGACTGATCCAGGTTTGGAGATTTTATTTTCTGGGTGTGAGGCTTTATCTTCTTTTAGCGGGCAGTTTGTGTATCAAAGATTTTGTTGGGCAGGACTGTGCTAGCATTGAATTGTGATATATGTTTATTGCAACAATTGTGATCGAGTTCCACACAGCCAGTTTGTTATCTCTGAAAATGAGCCACGTTTCTGACATGTTGGAGGCATGAGATTGGACTTGCATGCATAAGTGGCTGAAGTCTGATAAACCTAAACAATATGCATGTGTCCAGTTTCACTGTTTATTAAAGTGTTTGGTATGAACAGCTTTTGTTCCTTATAGAAAAAAGCAACCTTTCCCTTTTTTCTAAATTTGTGCTTGCTTTATTTGTCTTCAATAGTAGCTGACTTTTATATTTTTTTGTTAACTAAGATGATTTGCCTCAGGGAGATGTGTGTGTGGCCTTGAACACAAACTGAATGAATCATCATTTTGGCTGTATCTGAGCACCTGCATGTTGACTCCCTATTCAGATTTGTTTTTAATCAACAAATAAGCCTGCTTGTGAGACCTTGTAAGTGAAAAGCAAAATTAACATCTGCATTCAGTTGTGGCTTTTCTGACAAAGTAGTTTCTGATGGCAGGTCCTCTGCATTGTGTAGGACAGCATGAGGGTGAATAAAATTAATTCAGTCTAGAAACGCTTACAAGTAGCCTCAGCACGTCAAAATCAAAATTCTGAGTGTCAGTTTAGGTTTCCTTACCCTCACATGTACACACTAGTATGGCTAAGTTCTCACTCTTTATAACTTCAGTGTTACAATGTTAGGACATTCTCCCCTGAAGGAGGGGAGATGATGTTCTGTATTTTAGATTTGCAAATGTATTTTGAGGGATGTCTTGCCAGACTACATCACTGTCACATGAAATAGTTGATTAATAAGTTTTGGAGTGGACCATTTGAATCAATCCTTGCTGGTCTTATTCCTGAGATGCTGAATGGCAACAAATATTTTCCTCAATTGATGGGAATTTATTTGTGTGTGCCTGTAAGGATCGACTGCTTTCAAATTACACCCAATAACTTTGAAATAGGCCTCAGCTTCTGTTCTACTGTTATTACAAGTGTTTTCCATTTTTAGCCATCCCTTTCCTGCACACATATATGTCCTCAAGAGTGTGTACATGGATTGTATCATCAGTAGTTAGTGCTTTTCTGGTATTGTTGGCAGGTTTTCTTATGAAGAGTCAAGTCTCTTTTCTAAAGAGAGTGCACCTCATCCCAAGTGACAGACGTACATACAAAACACCAGGTCTGAAAAATTAATCTAACAAACTGTGATGATCCAGACCAGAATTAATTAAAGTGGTCCATTTTTTTTTATATTTATGGATTTTTATTTTATTATGATTTCATAGATAAAGGTGGGTAAGGGAAGCCTTCACGAGTTAGCATTGGAGAGGTGGAGATAGAAAATGGTAGGGAATTATTTATTCAATGTAAAACAGACATACTTCCAGGGAAGTTTATATTTGTCATTTTCACATATCATTTTGAAGCAGAATTGTCTACATCTGTGGATTTTGTTTCATTTGGAATATGACTAAAAAGAAGAGCCCAAATACTGGTGCAAGGCTGCTTTATGCTTTTTGTTTTGGTAGCTCGAATTTTCCGAATCCATAAACGTTCTACAAATTTTGTCTAGATCTTGATTTTTAGTAAAAGGTCTTTCACAGTATGTTTAAACTGAGCTTCAGTAAAGCATCATCCATGAGAAAACTAGCTGCTTTGGAGAGGAACAGAACAAAGGGAGACGTCTTATCTTGTGTTGGGTTTTGCTGAGTGTGTCTTTTTCTGATAGCAGAAAGTGAATTTGAGTAACTGCTTGCAGATTTAGGAATAAATAAACTTTTTTTGCTAGAGCATCAATGTTGAAAGCTTCATGGGTAATACATGTTGTAATCCTCACTGTGAAAAAAATGAGATTTCCTGATGGATTTTAAAAGTCAAAAACCTCTGAGCAATGATTCACAGTCTTTTGAAGCAAGCCCTATTGGGACAGTCTATGACCAGGACATAATCATTTAATTTCTGTAATGATTCGGAAATGTTCTAGTCCACAATTTGAGGCTCTTAGTTGTTCCTTTTTGATATATTTTTTTGACAGCTAACACTGTTATATCTCTTAGTAATTTTTAATGTGTCTTATAGCTCTCAACCAAGAAATTGAAACTGAATTTTCAACTCATATCCAGAAAATTAGCAATTGTATTGATTTTTGTTAGTGGAGAATAAGATAATCTAAAGCCTGCGCTCAGGTAGCTTTTTATATTCTTAACTGAAACTCAAATTCAGCAGAAACTCAAAAGAACTGTTAATGCCTTGAAGACACATTTGGTCTGTAAACAAAGATTTCAGAGGATTGCAGAATTAGCTTCCAGCTTTTCTTGTCCTCCTTTGCATCATTTCTGTGTGTTTGACTCTGCTTGGTACAATGCTTTTATTGTCTCACTTCCCACTGTATGTTATTTGCATAAATCTGTTGCTTATTACAATATATGGAATGTAATCTTTTTCTATTGCATTTATTATGAATGCAAGAGGCTTTCTGCAACAATTTCATTGGCATGTTGAGTTGAAAGAGGAAGCAAAAGAGATTAAAGATCATCTTGATTAGAAGGTCATCTTTTTCTCCACATTTTATTAAGCAAGAGTTGACTTTTTTTTCCTTATAGCAAAATGAAGCTCTATCTGTACAAGCCCTTCTTGATGCCAGAGAATATTCCATTAGCACTGCAGCTTGGTCATCAGTAGTGCTAAACTGTTAGAGTGGTTCCTGGTGCTGTTTGACTTCTTGTAATGATTTGTAGGCACAGCCCAGGAACTAGCAGGGACCATGACCATTCCTGACTGGCAGTTTTCATGTGGCCACCCTGCTTTGGAGGCTGAGGGTACTTGATAGTCCAAACATGTGCTGTTCTGTGCCATGTGGGCTGGGGGATGTTTAAATTGCTGGTGATGGGAGCTGGTTGAAGAGTTGTTACCAGTAGATGGGTTAGGGGTGGACAGTTAATCATGGGGGCTGAAGTTTGTTGCATGTAGTGTGGCACCTTTGTTTTCATAGCTATGCTTCATACTGAGTATCAAGAAATCAAGAACTTTTCTTTTAATATGCAGTCCACAAGATAACTAGCAGCATGCACATTGTAATATTCTGGGGCTGATACATTTGGGAAAGAATCTGTAGCCTTTCTTGCAATCAGACTCTGCTTAACAGATTAATTTCTAAAAATGAGGTAAATGATTTGGGGAGAGAAATTATTTGATAGCAGAAATAGAGGACACAATGATACACATAGAATAATATTTTAAAAGTATGCTTTTAAAAATCCTTTTCAAGTCAGGCTTTGACTTTTTCAAAGTGATTGAGTGAGTAATAAAAAGGGAAGTGTTAGAAGTGAAATGCTTTAAATTGTGCGGTGCACTGTGCTACTTTGACCTGTTTGGGCAGCATTGATCAAAGCAGGCAGACATTTTTAAAGAATTTACAGATGCTGTGGCCTTCTTTTGTTTTGAGACCAGTGTATAAAGATGTTGAATGTAAGAAACACCCACGGCTTTTGCTGAAATCATTACACTGAAAAGAGAGAAGTCTGCACTGAATTCCCAGGGAGATGGATGGTCATCTTAAACAGCACAGCTGTCTGGAAATCACCTATCACGTTCAACATGGGATCATTATATCCAATGCTCTTTTGAAACAGAAACTGTATTCTCTAGTAACTGAATTTCTAGCTGAGCAAATGATGCAACTGTTCTCTACCTAAAAGAGAAAATAGTGCAAGTAGGTTTTGTGTGAACCCGTCTTTTTCTGAATCAGTTTATCATAGTAAGACACTTGTATTAAAAAAGAGTTAAGGGATATGTATTTAAAATTTATTGATTTAACATATGTTCAATATAATAAACTTACATTGGGATAGAACTGATAATTAAGTTGCAACCTTATGTGATAAAATTTGTACCTCATTATAGACTGTTGTACCAACAAGTTGAAAAGTATATGTAGAAGGGTGGGTAGCTACTTAAAGCCTACAAATGCCTAGTAATATCCTGCATTTCAATCCTTTATAAATACATTTTCTGAGCTTCTAGCTCTCTGCCTCTGCCCATTGCTTGCTCATTTCTTGCTCATTTCTTGCCCATTTTAGTGTGCTGCGAAGCACAAATTCTTAATTTGTAAAGGAATAAAATTTAGTACATCTTCAAGAGCTTTCAATGCTGATGAAATTTCATCATTCTGTCCCATTTTTCTGTGTCACAACCTCTTCATGTATTTTATTAGTTAGGGGGACAAATGCTGGTTTTCTTAGACATTCAAATGTGTTCCTTTGAAAATCTTAAAAGCCTCTTTTTTTTTTTTTAACCCCAGAAAACATCATATCTGAGAGGGAAACTCCAGTATTTTCTTCACAGGCAATGTCTTGCCATAATATTATGAATTTTTTTTTGACAGCTTGCCAAACAGTCTTTGTTCATCTTGGTAATATCAATGATTTGGTTTATTACTGGGCTTGTAGTGATGCAGAAGTATGTGACCTTAATTGGGACATGGAGATTCCCTGGTTCTGATGCCTGGGTTTTTTTACTGATTTTTAGAAGATCTGCATGTTCTAAGTTTTGAAAATGTATGGTGTTATCTTTTGCTCTATGGGAGTATTGGGATGGTTGAGTTCTGTATTTTACAAATACTTTTTGAAATTTTCCAGGTGATGTGAACCACATTGCTTTTTGCTTTATGTGTAGTTAAACAAAGTATAGTATGAACTATTGAATTATCTTCATAGTATGCCTTGCCCAGTTTTGAGGCTGGTGTGGTATGAAGTGAGCAGGGAAGAGAAGGACAGTATAACACAGTAGTTGTGTCCAGCCTAAGTAATTTCTGCCCCTAGGAGAGGCAAAATAAAAGAAACTGATACTCTGCAGCTTTTTTTTAATACAACATTTCTAGTTAGGTGAGCTGTGGCTGGTCATTGCAGCTTTGGATGTTAATATGCAGCCCCCAGTCCTTGTAAGCTGGAAGGGAACAGAGCCCAGTGTCCTTGCAAAAGAGCAGAAATAACAATTTACTGAACCACTAGCTCTGTCAAACTTCATTCTTAATATACTGTTGAGAATAGGATGCCAAAAGCTCTCTCTCTGAACTCATTAGTCACCTTAAATGACCTCCTGTTCTTTGGATTCTCCTGGAAACTGCTAAAACCATACAAATTTAGAAAGGACTTTTTTTCCGGAGGGTCTTGTACAGCTCCAAACCATTTTTTATTTTATTTCTTTTTAAAGTTCTGGGACATACCATGGAAAACATTCATTTTTTGCACACTAAAAGAAACCAAACTTAAATCTTTAATATTGCAAGAATTTTTGAAGAGCTGAATCACAGTCAAGAAACTTGCTTTTGGGGATTTGACTGGTGATTCTTGATCTTCTCAATGTAGACTGAAGTCATATCTGAATTCATATAAGTGTGTAGATTTTTATTTCACATCCTTTTTGTGGACATCAGATGCACTTTTAGTTCAGACCAGTCAGGTAGGTGTTTCAAGAGACAGGCATAAAATTAGTCCCACTGCTGTAAAGGAGTTTACTCAGTGGAAATGTCACCATTCCCTGCTTGTTGAAGAATGGGTGGAGTAGATGACCTTTAAAGGTCCTTTTAATTCCAAGCTGTTCTACAGAAATAGGGTTGGAAAAGACCTCTAAAATCACTGAATCCAACTGTTAATGTAGCACCACCTTGTTCATCACGAGGCTGTTGTCCCCAGTTGCCACATCCACACATCTTTTGAACGCTTCCAGGGATGGTGACTCCACGACTTCCCTGGGCAACCTTTTCAGTGAAGAAACTTTTCCTAATATCCAATCCAAAGCATCCTGGGCACATCTTGAGGCAGTTTCCTCTCATTCTGTCACTTGCTACCTGGGAGAAGAGACTGACGCAGACCTCACTGCAACCTCCTGTCAGGTAGTTGTTCAGACTGATAAGATTTCCCCAAGCCTTCTTTTTTCCAGGATAAACAACTTCAGCTTCCTCAGCTACTGATCATAAGACACATATTCCTGACCCTTCACCAGCTCCACTGCTGTTCTCTGGACCCACTCCAGCACCTCAATGTCCTTCTTGTAGTGAGGGGCCCAAAACTGAGCACAGGGTTTGAGGTGTGGCTTCACCAGTGCTGAGTACAGGGGGACAATCACTGCCCCGGTGCTGCTGGCCACTCTATTGCTGATACAGGCCAGGATGCCATCGGCCTTCTTGGCCACCTGGACACACACTGGCTTATGTTCAGCCACTGTCAATCGGCACCCCCAGGTCCTTTTCTGCTGGGAAGATTTCCAGCTACTCCCCGAAGCTTGTAGTGCTGCACAGGTTGGTTGTATAGGACCCGGCACTTCACCTTGTTGAACCTCTTACTGTTGGCCTTGTTCCATCAATCCAGTCTGTCCAGATCCCTCTGCAGAGCCTTCCTACCCTCCAGCAAATCAACAGTCCCACCCCCAACTTAGCATCATCTGTGAACTGTCTGAGGGTGCGCTCAGTCCCCTTGTCCAGCTCGCTGAAGATACTAAACAGGACTGGCCCCAGTACTGTGCCCTGGAAAACACCACTGGTGACCAGCCACCAGATGGATATAACTCCAATGACCACTACTCTCTGGGCCCAGCCATCCAGCTGGTTTTCTACCCACTGTATGGTGTACCCATCGTGAGCAGCCCTGATTCTGTGTGTGTGTGTGTGTGTGTGTCTGTGCACGCCTCTGTGCCTGTAGGAATAGTGATATCTGATCCCACCCATGTGAACTGTGCTTAACGAAGATACCTGGTGGTACTTAGTAAATATGGGGTGAAATCTACATGTGTGCAGGTAGGGTTGATGGAGTATCTGCTTCACAATCTATTATTTTGGCAATAAGCCCTGCAAATATTCTAAAAACTGTCTATATCAGAAGGCACACGCTTTTATGTTTTTATTTTAAATAAGCAAGCAACTGAAATAAAAGTCCCTCTGATTATTAAAACAGATATAGTCCTAGGTCTGTTGCCTGAAACTAGCAGGAACTTTTTTTCCTCCTGTGAAACATGGAAGTAGAAGCAACTGCTGTGTATTACGAATAAGTGTCCTTTAAACCTTATCATCTCCCCAGTTATGGAGGCATAATTTCTTTTCAATAAGAAACTTTTGCAGTAAAGTCCCAAT
>VZTJ01000675.1:365608-465410 GCA_013397795.1 Orthonyx spaldingii
GCTGCTGGCCACTCTATTGCTGATACAGGCCAGGATGCCATCGGCCTTCTTGGCCACCTGGACACACACTGGCTTATGTTCAGCCACTGTCAATCGGCACCCCCAGGTCCTTTTCTGCTGGGAAGATTTCCAGCTACTCCCCGAAGCTTGTAGTGCTGCACAGGTTGGTTGTATAGGACCCGGCACTTCACCTTGTTGAGCCTCTTACTGTTGGCCTTGTTCCATCAATCCAGTCTGTCCAGATCCCTCTGCAGAGCCTTCCTACCCTCCAGCAAATCAACAGTCTCACCCCCAACTTAGCATCATCTGTGAACTGTCTGAGGGTGCGCTCAGTCCCCTTGTCCAGCTCGCTGAAGATACTAAACAGGACTGGCCCCAGTACTGTGCCCTGGAAAACACCACTGGTGACCAGCCACCAGATGGATATAACTCCAATGACCACTACTCTCTGGGCCCAGCCATCCAGCTGGTTTTCTACCCACTGTATGGTGTACCCATCGTGAGCAGCCCTGATTCTGTGTGTGTGTGTGTGTGTGTGTCTGTGCACGCCTCTGTGCCTGTAGGAATAGTGATATCTGATCCCACCCATGTGAACTGTGCTTAACGAAGATACCTGGTGGTACTTAGTAAATATGGGGTGAAATCTACATGTGTGCAGGTAGGGTTGATGGAGTATCTGCTTCACAATCTATTATTTTGGCAATAAGCCCTGCAAATATTCTAAAAACTGTCCATATCAGAAGGCACACGCTTTTATGTTTTTATTTTAAATAAGCAAGCAACTGAAATAAAAGTCCCTCTGATTATTAAAACAGATATAGTCCTAGGTCTGTTGCCTGAAACTAGCAGGAACTTTTTTTCCTCCTGTGAAACATGGAAGTAGAAGCAACTGCTGTGTATTACGAATAAGTGTCCTTTAAACCTTATCATCTCCCCAGTTATGGAGGCATAATTTCTTTTCAATAAGAAACTTTTGCAGTAAAGTCCCAATACTTCTGGTTTGTGCAGTAACATCATAAATGTAGTTGTTTATAGATGACAAGAATTGCTTTATTGACAAAAAATACTGCTACAGCTTGTTTAATATCCCAATTTATAAACAAAATATATGTCTATACTGTAATGTAGTTTCAGGCTACAGGTGGGTTCAAATAGGTCTCATCATTGTGATTGCGAAAAACTTAAATCTGAGGTACAGTTAAGACCAAGCACTAGTGGGTTCCATGAGCACTTGCAAGGTTCCCCCTCATCAAATAATGCCAAATACAGGAAATTTACTTCTAGAAGCATGATGTGAAGCCTATTGGTTTTGAGTACTCTTGAAATTCAGTTGTTGCTGATAGTTTTACAAACAGAATTTCTGCTGACATTTAAAAATAATTGTTGATATAAACAACTATTTTCAATGTCTTGTCATCGCTTTTGTTTAACTTTTACTTTCTTGTGCTCTCTTGTATGAAGGTGAAAAAATGAGCTTATTGCTAGCAAAATATATTTTGTAGGCTTACCAATTGTTTTCTAGTGTTGTAATTTTAAGAGCTGGTGATCTAATAGCAAAAATATCAACTTGAGCTAAATGACACATGAAAAAAGAATACCCATTTCCAGCTGAAGGGAAAAAAAGCAGAAATCTGTCTTGATAATGTCATTGTGCTGTTGTCTGAGTATTGCAAACAATTGTTAGCACTTACTGAATTACTGAAAAATTTCAATCACTACTTTTTCCTTCTACCTCCTTGTAATAAAGTCAAGGAACAATCTCTTTTCCATCTCTATCTTCACTCTTCTCACAAAATGAAGAGGCAGTTACTTTCAGAGACACAGATGAGAGCTGATATTTATCTCTACTGTGTTGTACCAAAAAAATTAGTAATTTTATGTTGTTTTTCTTTACTTTCCTTTCACATGGAATCACAGACATCTGCTAATGACCTGGGATCTTAGCCAAGAGCTAGCAGTGGTGGGAGAAAATGCAGGATATTTATAACTTCATTATAATCCATTATTTATTCCTTGCTCTCTTCATTGCAAGAGAGATATCATTCAGTATAAAAAAAACCACTTAACAGCTCTCACAGTGTTTGTTTTTCTCATTTTAAGAGGATATCAGTAAAACTGCTGTGCCTTTTTTTTTTTTTTTTCAGTAGTCATTCAGGCACAGATAATGATGGTACCACAACATTTAAAGTGACAACTTACATTATTTTTCTGGCATGAAGTAATATTCGGAGCAGGGGAATGGGATGTCTAAAACATCTGGCCCAGGTGGAGTAAAACAGTGTGACTGTAGAGAATACTGCGTTGCTTCTTCCAGCTGTGACATTAGCCTTTGCTAGACCTTTAGAAAAGCTGAAGATTTTAGCTTCCCCCATGGTTCCATTTTTGAATGGTCTGGCCCAGAATTCATTCAGGAAAAACTTTCCTTCATGGGGTATTGCTGGCACTGGTCTAAGTCACAGTGTTACTGTTCTGCTGTTGAAGATGCACAGCACAGAAATGAAACCTGTACTTCTGACATCCAACCCAGCAAACAGGATGGAGCAGCACTCAGATCTGCAGTCCTGGGTTCTTGGGACAAAGAAATGAAACCACTTAGCTGCTCATCTGCTCATTAAGTGGTTTGTAGACAGTGCTGCAAGTTGTGTGTAGCTAGCTATTTGCTTCTAGTCTTCTCCCTCCTTTCGCTAAGGATGCTTGCTGAAGTTTTTATCTAGTTTTCAAGACCCCAAAACCACAAAATGCTATGTGTGAGTCTTAAAGTATTCACTAATAAAGCCAAAAATTGTTAGGTGTTTTTCAGTGTGGAAAGTTTTATTATGACAAAAATAGCTGGACTGAGCTAAATCGCTATTGGTGTAGTGTGAAATGCTGTGGGGTTTGAATTATATGGCTGTTACATAAAAATTGCTCTTCTATACATCAGTGATGACACAATAGGAGTCCCTGTTGGAAAGGAAAAGAGATATGAGACGTATGTGGTTTTGCATAGGTAGATGAAAATACACCAGTTGATGTCTACAGTAGAATACCAGCAATTTTATAAAAAAGAAAAGCAAAAAAGAAGGAGGGAGTGAAGCTAGGCCCTTGGTAATGAAGCAGTTTAGAACTTTTAAAAGTTCAGATTCCATCAGAACATTTATAAATTAGACTGATGTGGTAAGCACAGATTTTTCCTTTTTCAAAAGGAGAGATTTTTTTTAATGACTCAATAAGTGTATTTTCATGATTGTATAATTCAGCGATAAAATGACAGGAATGTAAAGCTACCACTCAGCCTAACCAGAATCCAATATTCTCCCTCCTGCCTCCCCTCCCTGCCCCCCCCCACCCCGCAGAACAATAGATTTGTCACCTATTATCTGTGACTTTTTCTAGTATTTTTATTTTATTATTTCTCCTAAATACCTTAATCAAGCTTGAACTTTTCATGGTGTTAAATTTAGTGTGTGTATGTACATTACCACATAGAGCAGACAGTTTTTCCACTGGAAAAAAATTGCAGCTGATAAGATGAACAAAGAAATCATTGTTGTCTCTCACAGGGAGAATTAAAGCACAAAGGGATTTAAGGACACACAGGAAGTCTGTTGGCAGAGCCAAGAACAGAACTGTCTCTTAAGTTCTGGTGCAAATGCCTCTGCCACGGGCCAAGCTTCTTGAGCTGGAGAGAAGCCGTCCCTTTCACTGCCCTGCTTCCGGTTGGACTGGGAAAAAGAAACTGAAAAGGCAGGATAGAGAGAAGGAAAAGAAATAATCCCAGTTGTGAAGCTGTGGCCTCTTGTTAAGAGAGAAAAACCGTTCCCAAACTAACGAACCGATGCCTTCCCCCCTTCCGCTTTATCCCATTGAAACCAAGAAGTAATGTTGCTGAAGTAATCCAAATGTCACAGTAGAGGGTTCTGTGCAACTGATCAGCATAATGTGCTTCCCTTTGCCTGTGCTTTCTCTGGCCATGTACAGAAAGCCCTTCGGCTGACATTTGTTTAATATTCATAAGAGAAAACACGTGCAGAAAAAGCCTTGCATTATTGGAACAACCCCCTAGATTTGTTTTTACATATTCCTTCCTTGCATTGTCTTTCTGACTCTTTATTTCAATTAATCTTGAGGGGTTTGTAAAGGTTGCGGGATGAAGGCTTTCATTATTTTGGCAGGAATTTCTTAGTTCTGCATAATTCTATTTCATGAAATATTTTTTCACCTTAAATCTGAGTCTTGGATGCTACACTTGAGATTTAGCAGCAATTTAATTGAACAGAATTGAGTTGTAACCCAAACAGCAACAGCTCAAGGCGGGCAAGACTCTGGCAGGAAAACACACCAAATATGAGATGCAGCCTGTCTGTAGTTCATAGTGGAGACTGGCAAACACACAGACACTGCAGGACTGAGCCTCATAGGCTTCATGCTGTTACTCAAACTGCCCTGGCCTATTGGCTGAGAGCGGTTTTGTTTGTATAGTAAATAACAGCACCTTTTCTGTACTAACTTCATTTTGTAGCTGCATCTGCTGCAGTTGTCTTGATACTCTGAAGCTTTCGATCTACTGATGAGGAAGTTTTCTATCTACTGATAAGGAAGTTTTCTGTTTTCTTGTTTGCATGGCAAATCTTTAATGGAAATCTCTTGAGTTTTTTCAACATTTATAAAGTGATTTGTTGGTTCTATGGTGAAAAGTAGCTGTTGGCTGTGTGTCTTGCTTCACTTTAGTCTTTCCCACTTTCATTAAACTGGGGTATTTTAAAGGCTATTTTTATATTGTGCTGTGCAAGAAGATAATTGTATTTTGATTTTGGTCCTGGTTATTAGCGGTGAGGATTTATCTTAGTATGTTAACTTCAACCTAATGTTTTACAGTAAAACTGGCTTGCTTTTAATGACTTGTCAATGTTGTTGCTTGTGGATTATGCCTGTAACAAGTAGCAATTTTATTTATTCAAAAATCCTATTTTTATTCCTGGAGGGTTTTTTTGCCATTACCAAATAAACTCTCTTGAAATTTCTGAGGTTTCCAAATTTGGTTTCGCTTCCTAATATTACTATTATCCATTAACCATTTCAGGCACTGGCAAATAAGAAGATCGGTACTGTACAAATAAGACTTGATAAACTATTCTATTAACTTGTTGCTCCTAAAAGTTGTAGCTTCTTTCTTCTGCTTTGTCCTCCCTTTTCCTCTGCTTCAGTCAAAGTTGGTCCTTGCTTGTTCATTGTTCTCAAAGCAAAATGCAAGTATTATTTTCCAGAAGTTACTTAGGGGAAAAAAGCCCCAAGTGACAGAAAATGCTTATTTATCAATATTGATCCCTTACATTTGCAAACTTGGCATTACATGCTGTCCCTGGAAGTTTACTGGATTTTTTTTTAATGTGACTTTGAGACTTGGCTTGAGTGAGTTGGAAAAACATTCAGTTTCCCAAATTACTAAACCCCAAAGCATAACAGACAATTTAATGTCATTTAAATTGATTGCTTTTTCTTTCTTGCAATTTTGTTTCTGATTGGATTAAGAAAGGAAAATTTTTATGCTCAGGAAGTTTATATTGCCAAACTTTCATTTCTGACAGAACGACCCCATTATTTTCAAAATTAAAGCATTTATTAGTCTAAGAGGGACACTATCAGAGAACAAAGAGAGCCCCTTCCACTTACAATGTAAAATACGTATTTGTTTTCATCAGCTGTCCTAGTTGTGCATCTATTTAATGCATAATAATTCGAAGAAAAGTCAGAGGTACTGGTATTAACTGAGCCTCGTTTTACAAAGTCAATAGCATTCGTTTGAATCTCATGCATTAGAGAAGAGTTTAATTATCTCCATCCTTTTGAAGGAACAAAAGAAAAACTGACAGTCAACACACTTGAGTCTGTCTTTGTGTGTGTCACAAAGAGGTTATAGATTCAAGGGATTATCCACAGGCCATTGGTTTGATAATAACTAAGAAGTCAAAGAATATAAAAGAAAAAAAGTCTTCATAATATGCACAGGCAGTTGGGAGAAATAGAATATGCTAAAACTTGTGTTTCAAAAATAAAAAGGCCTTTTTGAAAAGAAGAATTTGAAAACAAAAAGCTTCACACTTCTAATATCCAAGCAAAAATTTCAATGTCAACTAAAGTCCCAAATCATTACTGTTAATAAAAAAAATCTGAAAGTTCTTTCACTTATGGTGAGTAACTGGATATGCTCCATGCCATATTTTACTTCTTAGTGGTAGAACAAAATATATTCCATAAAAAAATATAGTCATCTGTCTGCTAATGCATATTTATACACAGATATGCATGTCTAATGTGATAAAATGTAATATTATCTCAGGCTAATAAATAAGGTATTTTTCAGTATTGTGAAAATTTATCCTACAAGAAAGATGTGAAAAACCAACTATAAATTTTTACTTTTAAGCTAGCAAAGGAGAGCTGAGAGATTTCTGAATCTGCTGTCCAAATGGGAAGGATCAGAACAGATTACTGCTCACCTCTTCTAAATCTTCTGGTAGTGTAAGAGATTGTTACACTTATTACCCACAAACCTAATTGCAAAACATGTTTTCACTTTCTGAAATGGAAGAGTTTTACTATTTTAGCATTGTGAAACTCATTTTATAAAGGTTCATGCAACGGGGAGAAGAAATGTCTTCTGTCAGCTGGTTATCACTATTGCTTTGGACGTGTGGTATCCTTCTTTGAAATCTCCTGGATTCCTCCAATTTTTTTATGTTTTGGTAAGACAAGGTGCATTTCTAATTAATATTCTTCATATATCATTTTTAAAATAGTCTGTGTGGAAAGGTTAAAATTCTCAAGCATTCTTGAAGAAGCAACCCAAAACCCAAAAATTTTATCACATTTTTTTTTTCCTTTGAATTGAGGAATAAATCCTGATTTTCTTGTCAGGGTGACCTGATACTAACTGCAAATTTTTGATGTGGATTTATTTTGTGCTCCATGCTGACTTCAGTTTATGCTTCATGATTTTTGATTTCCAAAAGAGTTTCAGAGGTTGTTTGCAGAGTGGCACTTTCATTTAACCTGTAATACATTTGTATTTCAAAGAAAATAAATAGTCAGTCTTTCTAGTCTTCACATTTAAATAGGATTAACTCAATGGTGATAATTCAACAGTTGTCTTAATGCCATCTCATAATTTTTTCAGAAAGGCACGGTTTTCTTCCACTAGTAGGACTGTTGACAAGTAATAAATTATAGAATATTTCACAGATCTTGGTGGGATATGGACCACATACAGCTGGGCAAGTGCAGGGAAAAGACATGGCAAAGCCAGGGAGGGCTTTGTTGAAAGACTCGTTCTTGCATGGAACAAAGTGAACAGCGCCAATCACGCAGAGCAGCCATGCAGGGAAGACATAGTTGTCTCAGCCAAATGGTGTGTTCTCTGCAGGAAGCCTGATCCAACTCATGTTCTTTGAAAACCCTCATCTTCCTGAAGTTTCATTTCAAATGTGAGACTTGGAAGAAACCCAGAAGAATCTTCTTTTCCCTGCCACCCCCACCTCATGATTAACAGAACCTGTGATTCAGTCTATTATATCATGAAATATGTTAGTACATATGCCTAGAATGATTACTTAGAGGACTTTTTGTATAATCTGCAACTGTTATGGCTGATGGGTTTTTGGACTAATGCCTCTTTTACTAGAAAAAGCTTTGATTTCAGTTACTCTCCTTCATTTTTAAACAAGTAATAAATTCATTTCTGTGCTTCACTTGTCCATTTTTTCTGCAGCACATTAAAACAAGAGGCTTTTCTGACTAAATTGAGACTATATTCAATTAAATTAATTGTAATTTATCCTGACAAAAGGAGAGTAATTTGCCACAAATAACAAAACCAAAACAGTACAAATCAGCTTTTAATAGAAGTTCAGTAAATAATTTTTTGAAATTCTGATGCATTACCATCCTAGGGTTATGTCACTGTTTTCAGAGTATGCAGTTTTGCTTGTATTACATGTCTTCTCTCAAGGCCTAATTCAAAAAGGTCTGATTTGAAACATAATTGAATTGAAGTGTCTGAGTAGCCATGTGTATTTAATACAGAGTAAATGTAACAGCTTTGAATGAGACTTTGGAATTAGAAGCTCTTCTTTCAGACAGTCCAAGGTACTCTTGGAGAGAGAGCATACCCACTAATTCACCAATTGCAGTTGGCAGTAAATTACTATGGATGTTCTAAAATCGGAAGGAGTTTCATGAACACTACTACAATTTTCTACTAATGGATAGCATTATTCCTACTTTATCTATAGAAAAATTGAACCATGAAAATGTTAAATGAGTTGCACAATGTCATACAAAAGTTTCAACAACAGAGCCAGAAGCAAAATGCTGTTGTTCTAAAATACCAGCTTCAGTGTCCAGATGACATTGATTAGCATTGTTTCCTGAAAGCTTGCCACCTGTGAAGATTTAATTTTATTTTACTTAGTTCAGTTACTAACTCTAAAAGATCCACTGTGAACCTTCAGAAAGGAGGACAGCACCTAATGAGCAAACTGTCACAGAATTAAGATATTTCTCTAGGCTGTGTTTATCCCTGTTGTAAGAGGTTCTACCATGTGAACTATGGGTTTCTAAATTTATAAGAAGTCCTCCAGCTGGTTTTAGCACAATGAGCCATGCAAAATGCCTGAATTTATTCAATGTTGATACTTTGAAGTGGGCACAGTATTGCCTTGCTCCCCTTACTTTAAGATAATTCATCCTGTAATTTCTAAGTCCTTTATACTGCTTGACTCCCGTCTCATTCAGTTTGCCCCCAGATCCCACCTTCTGGCCTCCAGATCTACAAACATCTTTCACACTTTTGTCCCTGCCATTCATCCTCTGTAACAACCCAACCCAGTGTTTTCCTGCACTCTAGCTTCCAAATTCAATCTCTTTCCCACTGATTTGTTGCTCCTAATGAATACCAGTCCCACTTTTCCTCCCTTAACTTCTCTTTATTCAGAATCTCCTACAGGTGCCGTTACCTGTTTGTTCATTCTTTCACTGGTTTGCAGAGGTGGTTATTTTACCCAGTTGCTTTTCTCCAGTCCTCTGTCAATCTTCAGATCTAGTTCTTGCCATCTTGAATTTAGATCAGATTCTTTCCTCCTGCCCCTTATATTCACATTCCCAGCTACTGCTTTCACTGAGCTGCTCACACAGGAGGAACTTTCTCCTTCTTTGAATTTAAGTGTCCTACCTTAGAGATGTCCTGCAGATTTTACATGCTAACCAGGTAGGGAAGAGATCCTGGTGCTGCTTCTACTGAGGGGAAGTTCAGTGTTCACAGGAGAACTCACATGAGAATTACTTTGCCTGGACCCTGAGCCCTTTTAACCTCTCTGCAGGGCATCTACTTACCTGACAGCCTAATTTGCTGCTCACAAGCGAATGTGTGTGCGCTCAGAAGCACCCCTGCCCTGAATCTCTTGACCATCAGCTTGGACTCTACTCTCAATTAATATTCTTTACCTTAATACTTCTCATCTTAAACATTCCTTGACGAGTTTTACACAGCCCTGCAGACCCCACTCAAATATCCCAAATTCTCCTGTTTCTTTTGTACCATGCAGCTTGTTGGCTATGAAGTCCAGGCTGGCCCTCTCCAAAGCTCTGCATCAGTTTCTTGATGGCCTCCAGTAGTGACCAGAGAGTTGGTCTCTACCTTTTTTTATCCCTTGTCTACTACATTTGTATCCCTATGCTTTGTTCATGGCTTTCTCTGTATGCTTTGAATGGAAAAGTTTCTTGAGCTGATAATCCTAGTGCAGCAGATGCTCTGACATGCCACATACCCTTATGGGTAGTCAAATTCTGCCAGATAGGAATGTTATTGATTCTTCCTCTGGAAATGAGCATCTTGTCCCAGTTTGAATTGAAATATAATCTGAAAATTAAAGTCTCAGGAGAGGATTTTGATCTGTTTTCTGGGCAGTTTAGGTAAAGTGGTGATATCTATGAATTTATTTTTTTTTAATATATTGGTTTTTGTATCAGTTTTAGTACATTTATATGTCTTTGGAGAAGGAAATGACCCAGCAGTGGATGAGATTTCACAGCAGTGAAACACTGAAATCCTATGCATCTGTCCCTGTATAGTAGCCAGCTTTCTGTGTGAACAGCAAAACCATTAATGCTTGTAAGCTCTCTTTTGCAAGGCCAAAGTGTGCAGAGGGGTTGGCAGCCTGCCCACTGGAACCTTTTGATCCACAATGCACTTCCTGGCAAACCTTACTAGGTGTCCTTTTAGCTGGTCAAGGGCAAGGCTTTGATGTCCTGAGAATGTGGTCACAATGTGGGTCACCTGTGGATCCAAGAAAAAGGAGCAGGGAAAGTAGAAGGAATGACTGTTCAGATCTTGCTGTGTGGGTAGTTAGGCAGTGTTGGCCCAGCTTTAGCAGCCACAGTAGGACCAGTGCAAGCTTTGGAAGTCCTGAGAGGCTGACACTGATTTGGTGGTAACAGGTCCTGGCACAGTAATACAATGAGCAGAAAAAGGCATTTTTCTGCTCAAAAACTGTGTGTTTGGTGTGACGAGAAGATAAAGCATGGAGCCTTTGGTGGTGTCACTTACTGGCCAGAGAGGTCAGAGAGAAATACTGCTTGGGCGAGGTCTGTGTGCAGGTTAGACTTTGCTTTGCTTCTGACCCATCATTGCAATGCTGAATTAATGTCATTGTATCAAAGAGCCTTGATCATGCCTTTCTGACAGATTTATGATGAGAACTGTAAACACTTGGGATAGGGAAGATCCTCAAGAATTCATATAGTCTGAATATAAAATACGAGAGAGCAGGCAGAGAAGCACTTAGACACTACTGCTCCTTGTCAGCACTATGCTTGGCATACCAGTACCTTAAGGAAGATCTCACAAGCTGAGCACTTAACATTGAGTCTGATAAATCTGAAAGACAAATGCTGTGAAGATCCTTGTTCCCATGGAGTTATTAAAGGAGCAATATCTGCAAGTACTGCAGGGTGTGTACAGGGTAACTTATTGTTCATGGACTGTTTTATTTCTCTTCGTCTTTTCAGGTGTTCCAGGACCTTGGCACTTCTGTGTTGTCAGGTGCATTTAGAGGATACAACATCTGCCTCTTTGCATATGGACAAACAGGTTCAGGAAAAACCTACACAATGATGGGAACACCTGTGAGTGACACCATTCATTTTAAAATTAGGGTTGAGGGCAGGATGTCTAGTAGAAACATCGCTTTGTTTTTAAACTGTGGGTGTGGAGCAGAATGCTTATACATGTTTTATTTGGTATTTAAATGCTTAAAATGTGAGCCTTTACATTTAGGTAGAGAGTCAGGTAAAATATTAGAAAGTATGATGTAATTTAAATATTTATTATTAAATAATCTTCTTATTATGTATGAATCTTAGCAAAAAGTTAGAGGACAAAAAAAATCAATACCCTGGAATAGTTCTGGGATTTAGAAACTGTAGCCTAAGATAATACAAAGCATTAATTCCTATAGGATATTTTGGCAGTCTGAACTATGCTGAAATTAAGTCACTTCCACAATTAAAACCGGATGCAATTCATAGTAATAGTTCTGTAACAGGCTTGATTATTTACTTGGAATATTTGGCCTATGAAAAGTAATACTTCCCATTTTGACATGCATTTGAATGGAATTTACAGAAGCTGTTACATTTTAAGGTTGTCTACCAGGCATCACCTAAAGCATTTTAACCTTGCTACTCAGATTGATGGAGTCAGTTGATGATTTCCTGTGTTTTGCTGCAACACAAGGCAATTTATTTTTACCCATGAATATTCTTAGCTGTTGGTGAAACATGCTGCTAAAAAGGAAAAAAAACCCCAATTTAATAGTTTGCATAAGTGGACCAGTATTTTCTACATCCATCAGATTCTATATTTACGGTGAAATAAGGGTAAATTGTGTTTAAACCCCAAAGATAAGAAAAAATCTGTTCTAACATAGTTTGTCCTTTCGACAAGAGTTTGGATTTTTAAAATTTTCTCAATAGGCATCAGCAATAGGATTTAGTTACATTATTACCAGATTCTCTATTAATTTTACGTGAAATCAAGCTTTATGCCATGAAAGCCTGAAGAATTGTTAAAATTTGGGTTAATAGGTGGCAACTAGGATATTTGTATTACCCTATTTTGAAAATTTCTTAGCAATTCAGAATGTCCACATCTTGAAATTATCATTATTTTCAAGGAAATTTCTGGATGTTGTGCTTTTAAGAGATTTCTTGCTTAAAAAATAATTTCTTTCTCCAGTGCAGTACTGCTTTGATCTGATCTTTAATAACATGTACTCACTGCGAAACCATGTTCCAGTGTTTGGTATAAACTGAACTTTTGTCCATGGTGGTCCACTTGATGAAGCTGGATTTTATTCTCTTAACACCATTTCAAGTGTGCCTTCTGAAAAAAGCCTTTCATGCTATTCAGCAAGCAGAATCCACCTAAGCCCTGATGTCTTTCCCAGGGTGTGTTGGCACTGCAGTCACTAAAGTGTGAGCAATCATATCAAAACCACACTGTTACTTCAGTGCTGTGTAGACTGTTAGGGCAAATTTTAAATCACCTACTTTGGGTATTGTTAGCAGCCCCAGATCCTGTTCTCTCTGAGAGACAAAATTTATAAATCTAGAGTATAAAGCTGTTCCAAGGCTCCTCTGTGATGCCATAACATGAAGAAATAAAAGGAGAATAAGAAAAAACCCAAAATATTCATGACCAGTCAAGCTAGTTGCAGTGTTGGCCTGGCTTCATCTAGACTGCAACACCTCTGACATACACGTCCAGTATCTTTACATGGAACAGCTTTTGGATTTAACCCAAGCTCCTAAACTTCTCATCAATGCTGTGTATATTGATCTAAAATTACTTTTGGTATAAATAGCTATGCTGTTCTGAACTACACTCCATGGCTGTTTGTGTTGTAATCCCCCATACAGTCATTACTGCACTATGATTCTGTCCTTTTCTTATAACTTTTGTTTAAAAATAGGTTTTGCATGAGTGTTAGAAATATATTACTTAATTTTTTTTCTGTTTATTATTTGAAGGCATCCATTGGGCTGACACCTCGTATATGTGAGGTATATTTTTTTTCTTCACTTGCATTTGTTTAAGCAGTTACATTTTCTTAATGTATTTTAAATTTACATAAACTTCTGGTTTGTGAAGGGCCTCTTTTCAAGGAAGGATGATTACTCAGACCAGACGGCATCATGCAGGGTAAAGGTCAGGTAAGTGTGTCACTATTTTGGACAACAATATGAAAGCTTTTAACAACATATTCCTGTGATCAAACAAAGTAAATACCAGTTTATTTTGTTTCTGTTTTCTTAGATGATAGTAGTTTTGGAGCAAAGGGGAAAACACAGAGGAATGATGAGAAAGTATTGGGTTTAGTTTTCCATCTAAGTATAGTTCTTTGGATGCTGTCTGTTCATTTTTGTATAAACAGCTGAAATAGGAATGCAGTAAAAATTTACTTCCTTTGTTTAACTCCTAAATTTGAGCCATAATCTTACATTCCAGTCTTATTCATTGTTCCCTTGGATCTAATAAAGCATTATGTTTGGAAATCTGGAGATTTGAGCCCAGTAGTGTGAAAAATCTATGTAAGAGTCAGCTACATTGTGTAAATATACACGTTCTCCTTTTGTTTTGGTTTTGAGGGCGTTTAACTTTCTTTTTTTTTCTTTTCAGTTTTCTTGAAATCTACAATGAGCGTGTCCGAGACTTGCTAAAACAGTCAGACCGAAACAAACCTTACACACTTCGAGTTCGAGAACACCCTGAAACAGGACCATATGTACAAGGTGAGAATGGACTTCACAATTAGCATCAGAACTGCGAGTAAATGTGTATCAGGTGTGTGGGTATCTTTGCATGTACTCCTGCAGTGATCTTGCTTCTGCCCTTCAAGGGTTACTTTTCTCAAATGTTTTTCTTGTTATATGATCACCTGTACTACACTGAAAGCTTTGCCTCTGTTATCCTACTGGCTGGATATCCTGCATTGTTTGCCTTTCCAGCCATAGGTCATATGGGAGCCATAGTATTTTGCTTTCTTTTATTTTAAAGAAATATTAACTTAATCAAGTAATCTACCAACATTAGTTCTAAATGGGTTCTCCAGACCAGCCTAAGGTCCCTTTATACCTGTTTCATACCTTGGCAACAGAATATACATTAAAAAGAAAAAAAAAAAGGTAGATAAATTCAACTGTTTGATGTTGCAGGGCAGGCCATGAGAAGCAATGAAAATCTCACCCAAGTGAGAAGCTAATAAGCTTGATTTTCCTTCATTACACTGAAAAAGTACAGAATGGATAATGTAAGTGCATTATATGACTAAAGACATCCTAGACTTTTAAATTCATAGAATCATAAAATTACAGAATCACAGAGGGATCCACAAGGGTCATTGAAGTCCAACTCCTGGCCCGGCACAGGACCATCCCCAAGAGTCCCCATGTGCCTGAGAGTGTTGTCCAAACACTTCTTGAAATTTGTGACCACTTCCCTGTGGAGCCTGTTCCAGTGCCCAAACACTCTCTGGGTGAGAAACCTTTTCCTGATATCCAGCCTAAACCTCCCCTGACACAGGTGTATGTTGTTCCCTCAAGTGCTGTCACTGGTCACCAGAGTGAAGAGATCAGTGCCTGCCCCTCCTCTTCCCCTCACGAGGAAGCTCTAGCCTGCAATGAGGTCTCCCCTCAGTCTCCTCCAGGCTGAATAGACCAAGTGGCCTCAGCCACTCCTCATCAGGCTTCACCTTCAGACCCTTCACCATCTTCGTAGCCTTTCTTTGGAAGCTTTCTAATAGCTTTGTATCCTTCTTAAATTGTGATATCCAAAACTTTTAACAGCAGCATCTTAGCTGGCTTTGTGTTTACTAGTGAATCAAAGCTTTCAAAACATGACAGAGAGCAGATGAAAATGAAAACATATTTTTCCCCTTTCAGTTGCCTTTCTTACTTTAGTTCTTACCTTCTCTCTCATTGTTTTTCTACTACCAGTTTATTTTCAGTTTTGATTGGTGCTTTCGCCTCAGGGTCTCATACAGCTTTAAACTGCAGTTTGGCCTTTGGTATTTTGTAAATTGATTAGCTCCTGGTGTAAAGTTTGCTGGCTACATTGCTGTGTATCTGACCAACAGCTGACAAAAGTCACATCTCAACATCAGTGCACCAGCTTAAAATCATACAAAGTAGCTTTACGGTGGAGATCAGAAGGAAGAGTGTTTTCCAAACTCAGGGTTTGTTTAGAAAGTAAATGCATACATTTCCTTTTCATCTTACCTTATATCTAGTGGGCAGAATTCCAGAGTAGCCTCTGGTATCACTGACTCTGCAACTGCTTGGCTGGCAGAGTAGGGTAGTAGTACTTATGGGGTGTGCACTTAGTACACAAAATGCATATCACATAGAATTTTATGGATCCTGTCACATCAGAGCAAATACTGATTTGTTCTGGCTTCTAAATAGAGTTCTTGTCTCTGTTTTTTAGTAAATTTCTTTTGTTCTCCCTGGTTCACTTTTCTCCCTATTTTTCTTTATTGCGGCATTACACATCAGATATCCTCCCTTCCAAGATGAAAGCAAGATGTGACAACAGATAGAGTGACTTGACTGTGTGATTAGATGGAGCCTGATTGAATGGAGCCCAGCTCTGATTCCTTGGAAACCGGCTGTATTGGTCATATACATCTAACAACCAATTGGTTGTTACCAATTCCTCCTATCATTATTAGAAATCAGCACTTGCAAAGTGTTGAACTGTCATGGTCCTGTACACAAGGGCCTATCAGACATTCTGGTTGTTTCAGCTGTGCTTTCCCAGCACATCAGCATCCTGTTTTAAGGAGACTTGGAAAATAGATGAATTGATGGTCCCGTTTGTATGGCAAACATAGTTCTTTGAAAAACAGATTCATAAATATTTGGCTTTTATTTAGGGCTTTCCAAGATCTTCTTTCTACCTGCTTGTTATTGGAGAACTTCATTGTTGATGGAGCACAGATACTAATTATTTTCTTTTAGCTGTTGCTCATTCATCACACAAGAACATGTCTTTAAACTGCTTCCTTCCTTACCAATTTCAATATCTTTTCTCAGGCCTTATATCTCCAGTGATTCCTTGGCTGCATATAATGGAGTTTTCCTGTTTTAGAAGAAAATAAAGTTATAGCTTCTGCCAATGGGCTGGCTTGCCTTTTGTTACTATTTTGTCTTCATCTGGAACTTTCCAGGCCAATTCTGTCACTTCTTTTTCAATTCTATTGTGGCTTTTGTTGTTGTTATTGTTGTGGGGTTTGTTGGGGGTGTTTGTTTTATTGTGCCTTTTTTTTTTATTTACCCATTTTGAATAAAGATTTTATACTTGGACACAACTGAAATTTTTGAGTGGAACAATTTTATGCTAGAATTCTGAAATAGGCCATTAAAGTTCCCAGTTGATTAGATTTTGTAGACTAAGAGGAAAAGATAATGGCAAAAGTTTAACCTAAATAATATTTGCCACTTTTGACTATGGTTGTAAATTCAGTTTGAATAATTTATTTGAGATTATTTGCTCCCTCTATATGTTATAACAGCATCAAAAATAATTGTGTTAATGCCTGTAAGAAAAATTTTATATGCAATGGTAAGTGTGATTCATATTTAAAAAAAAAACCTGATCACATGCATGAAAAATGAAGTAATTTCTCTGCTGAAGACATCATGGGGTATAATTAGATGCTGTTGTGAGACCATGTGAACAAAAGTAATTTCAGACTGATGAGTCAGTGTCTTAGGGCAACAGACGACAGTTCTTTTTTTTTAGGCATGTATATACAAATCCATATTAATAAATTTGCATATACAGTTTATGCAGTTGAGAACTGTGACAGTTTGCTTTACTTTAGACAGCCCTGCTGTCTGTTGAGGAGAGGGACTAATAAAGTGTGGTGGAACTGCATTCATTAGTTCACGTCAAAAATAAGCAGCACTGACTTGAATGCAAGTAAGAAGTATAGGCAGCTTGATTTTAATAAGATCAAATTCAAGAAAGCCTCTTGTGAAGAGGTTCACAACACTGAACAAAATGCCCTTTTCAACTGTACTAATGTATTGCTGCAATCAAAAATTGCTGAGCTCTGTAATGAAGGCTTTCTACGTGCTGAAGTAGTCTTTGGCAATTTTATATGGAGTCTCTCTGTGCAGGATCAAAGTGCAGGAATAATATTTCCAATAGCTAGACAGCTGAGATCAAAATTATCAGCAAGTTTACTAGAAGGAGAGCTTGTTTTGTGTTTCACTTCCAGGCAATTTACTGTATGGGAGAGATGAAATTGGTAACCATCAGCAAAGCTCAGACATTTTCCATTATTTTCTAGAGATCAAACGAGTTAAGGACTAGCATCTGTATTTGCATCATACTTTTTGCAAACAATCAGCAATTTTAAGGTTTGCTGACTTTTATCAGGAGCTCCTCGTGTGTACCAGTAGTTTTAGTTGTGTGTTTGGTGTCAATGACATCCAGAGTATAGTTAGCAGTGGATGAAGAACAGAGGGGAAAATCAGAAAACTTAATTCCTTTAAGGATGCCTAGATGCTCTGGGCAGTGCCTTTTCCATTTGCAAATCCAGTCAGAAAGTCCCAGCTCTGAACACTAAGTATTTTAAATGTTTTCCAGCCCATCGTTTTTTCATGTAAAGGCTGAGAGATTGTAGCCCTTAAAATGCTGAAAGTGTTTCAGTACTTTGGATTGGAATCATTTCAAACTTCTCCCTCACAGATGGTTGCACTGTTAAGGAATCGACCACTCTCTTAAATCAGGAAATGATGCAATCTATTTTATTACTCTGGGACAGATTTCTGGGGGAGACCCTTTCTTACTCCAAGGCAGATTTCTAGACGAGCAAGTGGTTTTGATCTTTCTATGGGACTTGAAAATGACCTTTCTTTTTCTGGCAGCCAACAGAGCACTTTGTCATTTCTTTTCAAGCAACATTTAAAATATTTAATTAACCTTACTAAAAGCTAACTGTTTTAAACTCTCTGCTAGATTCACAATTCCAATGCTTAGGGAAATGTAGGCAGGTAGGAATTTCTTTCATGCCTCCTTTTTATAATGGGATTTTTATTCCATTAAATAAGACCCTGAAAAGGGGTCTGGGAAAACAGTGTATGATAGTTTCCATATTCTGAGCTTTGAAGATCCCAGTGCTGCTGGAAAAACAAAGGGCCTCTTTCTCAAATGGAAAATGTGATGACTTCTGGAATTAATGTATTCTAAAGAGACACTAGAGAGCAGAAGAAATACTTTTGTTTGAAAATCACCCTATACTTTGTGTGTGTGCAAGTGTTCATGCATGCTCACTGCAGTTAAGCTTTTTTTTAGAAGTGTGATTGATCCAAAAAACTTTTTTTTTTCTTTATGCGTATCAGTTGTTAAAGGACTAAAGTAAATTCCCTTCTTTGGCTTAGGTTTCACTTTTATTTAAAGTTAAGCAAGCTGTTATCATGAAAGGATAGACTCTAACAATATCAGAGGTACCTATTTCAGTCTTGTTGAATTTCGTAATAATCTTGGCTTACATTCCAGCAGTAGATAAATTATTTTATCCAAATAAATAATTTTTTTCAGTACTTTCCCTTCGCCCACACTTTTGTAGTCTGTAGTAAAACAATCCAAGCCTGAATCTGTGGAGGGAGAGGAAGTTGCTTTCGATTCCAGCTGTGAGATAAAACATCTGCACAGGCATGTTTTACTAGCTAGGGTGTGACAAAGACTTGCTTCACAACTCAGGTGTTTTTTAAGGAGTCACTGCAGTACAAGTGGTAAATAATCCTTAGTGATGAGGCATATTAAACTGGATTTATGAGAAATACAGGCCTGTTGAGGATAATTTTGTATGTGTGCTGAAATTTGCAGTTTGCCAGGAGCTGGCAGTGCCACAGCACAGCTGCACACCGCCCTCCACTGGGCCCCACTTAGTCATGACCATCCCTCCAGCACAGCAGGCTCTACATGTGGTATTGCTTTCATTTCTTTAAGGGCTTTCCCCCTCCTCAACAATAAAATAAAATTTAAAAAACAAACCAATAAAAACCAACTAAAAACAAACTGAAAGGAGAAGACAAGAAAAGGCCAGATGATTCATATCATTATTTGGGGAGATCCTTCAAAAAGCCCTCTGAGGAGAAAAGTGCATGAAGATTGCCAAGTGCAGGCTAAAGCCTAGTTAAGTAAGTGGTAAATATTCACAGGGGTTAGTTCCTAATTCTGTTAGTTGTATGAGCAGAGCCACCATCCAGAGGCAATGGCCAAAATCTCCTTTATAGGATCTGTCCCCAAGTAGTTGCAGTGACATAACTGAAAATTTATTATGGAGTTAGAGTTATACTGTTTTTTAAGCACCATTGTTGTGCAGATGGAAAAGTTCTGCTCTTTGATGGTATGAGGCATTTTTTTATACTAATGTCACTGCATTGGAAGGATGAACTAGAATTTTTACTTAATTTTTTAAAAAATGAAATAGTTGTGGTTTTTAATAAAATTTACTCTAGTTGAGAGACCACTTGTATAATAGCGTGTCATCTCAGAAGAACATCCTTATTCTCCTGATGTTGGGTAAATTGTTGGATAAACTGAATGACACTTCCTGAAAAAACTGAGTATTTAACTCTTCTTGAATCTTTGGCAGGTTTGACTCAGCATTTAGTTACAGACTACAAGCAAGTTGTAAAACTTCTAGAAGAAGGAATAGCTAAAAGGTATTTTATATAACAAACCAGCTCCATCTGTATTTAACACTTCTTTCACCATGTGTTGATTTCATTGATGTTTATTTTGCTGTGTTGCCAGCACTTTGTCATGACAGGATGTCGTATTTGGTGATCCTGTATATGACATACACATAAGGTGTTACCTATCCTCATATTGTCCACAGCAAGAGCTACAAGCACTCATGAAGTTGTTTCTTCAAAACTGATCCCATGCTGACTTACCCACAAAATTCCACCATCTGTCTGTGATAAAAAATGCAGGCCAAGAAAACATTTTGCTGTAAACAGACATCTGTTTTTTCCCTTCACTTGCTCATGATACTTTAGACTGGATTGCTTTTAACTCACTTGGTCATGTAATTAAGTGATTTAAAACTGCTGAAAATATAATGTATACTTATTTATTTTCTAAAATTACTTGGTTTACAATTATTTGGTTTAACTTCCATAAGTTCCTAGTCCAAATTGTGTGTTTGCTGTCAGAGAACTGTGGGATTTGGAACACTGGTGAAGCCAATGATTTTGGCTCTCATTAGTTAAGACACTTTTTTGACAAGAAGCCTTGAACATCTTTACAGGTGCCATTACAGCATTGGAAAAGAGTTGTGTTTGAACAGATCCTCCAAATCCTAATCACAGTTCCAAAACTGATACTAAGTCATAATCATAAGAGTAGTCAAGGTTTTAGAGTAACAGTGATGCTGGGAAGTAAATAAAAACCAAGCTGCATTATCACAAAAAACCCCATAGAATATACATCAGGATTAAGTTTTGCTGTTTCTGCTTGTAGCAATTAATAGATGCAACTTTATGGTAAAAACAGACTATTTCAGTACAACAAAATTCTGGGTGAATACATGGGTTGTGAGTAATTGAGATGTGACCTTGCTCTATAACTGCCTTGTGTACTGTTGGAGGGGAGGACTACTAGCATTTCTTCCTCTAAATCTTGGGGCACTTTCTTTTTCTCTTTTGTTTTATAAACTTTGGTGCTGTTCCCTTACACTCTCTGCCCACTGTAGGGCTGTTTTCTGTCTTCTGCCCTTTACCTAATTGTCTTCCTCCTCCAACGTCTGGAGACTAGTTCATGTTCTCCTGCTACCTCAGCTTTGGCTCACTTATAATTATGATACGCTCAGCTGCCTGTAGCTTTTGACAGTGGCGACTCACATGACTGTGGAGGAGGTGTAGGAAGCAGAGGACAACAGGGAGGAGAGCCCTGGCTTTGCCCTCATGCCCTGGGCACTCAGCAGCATATACACAGCTGCAGCTCTCTGCTCTCTAGAGCAACTGGGCTCTGCAGTATTCTGACAGCTGGGCTTGTAACAAAAGCATGGTACCACAGTCCTTTTCTGCACTACTAAAGTTACTGTTGTTGAGGGTAGCCTTGGCAAAACTGATGTTAAAGGCTGTGCATAGAGCTGATACTCAAGGCAAGCTCAAAGGAGAAAAACCTGTGTCCTAGCTTTTGACCTAGACAAAATCCTGCTTTCTTTGGGTTTTTCTAAGCAAAACAACAATAAAGAAAGTAGAATTTCCAAAAGTTTGCATTACAGAGGCAGTGGGAGGGTCCTGCTTCTCCTCCTTCTGTGACCAGTTCCTGCTTGCCAGAGTGCACTGGGTCAGAGCATGAGAGCCGTGTGACCGGTCTGTCCGTGCCGTAGAGTCAAGCAAGTGCCACACAGTGAACTATAGGATTCATTTAGTACTCACGTGGGTACACTGGTTAGTCTCATTGGACTCCTCTAGCAGTGTAAAAGAGCTGTATCAGCATAAAGGAACCCCAGAAGGGGTGTATGAAGGGTTTTGAACCCTTCGGAAATGCCAAGGGAGAAAAATGGAGAAAAATGGAGAAAGTGTGCTGGGCTTGTACAGTCCGTATTGGGGATGAGCTGTTTGATGCTTTTGCTGGCTGTACTTCTCTGCTGTGTTCCATGCTTACGCAGTACCTTATACCTGTGCTGTAAGGCTGCTTTAAGATATCTCCTCAGAGTGCTGCTGGTGGAAAAAAACACCTCTAATTGATCCTCAGTTTTCACCCTTCCAGGTTCTCTGCCAAATGCTCTGTGATCAGATCCAAGAATGCAGCCTGCCATATTCTCCAAGTTTCACATTTTTTCATTTATCTGCTGTATTTGTTGATTTTGATTTCCCTGAATACAGGAAGTAACCCTTTGTAATTGAATGGTTTGTTCTTCTTTCTAGAATCACAGCAGCTACTCATATTCACAATGCCAGCAGCAGATCCCATGCTATCTTCACCATCCACTACACTCAGGTTAGCTAAAAATAACCCAACTTCCTTTTCACTTTCAAAAGCATTGTTCACTGTGTTGTGCCTTGTTTACTTGTCACTGTTTTGTGCTGTTCGTAGTTATGGTGGAAGCTGTTACTTATTTCCTTTGGATCACACTGCAGATGTGTTGAGTGTTTATTGAAGTATTCAGTTCCTTTGTGCAAGCTTATAGTCAGAAGAGATGCCAAAACCTCACTTTTAAAAGAAATGTTTTCAGTTTTACTCAGCCCTTTGAAATGCAATAACCCCTCTCGGATGCTGTGAAAATTACATGTGAATATGTTTGAGGTTATGTTTTGTCACACTTGTTTAGGAACCTTACTTGAAGTACAGCATTAGTTTACACCAAAATTTTATATCTGTCCAGCTTTTCAGATGTGCTCATCTCTTTAGCATTTGGCATCCAGTACTCTCCCTGAGACAATGCAGCCTTTCTCTGAAGGAATTACATCCTTCCCTGGCAGGGAAGGCATTCAGTGATCCAATAGACCTTTTCTATCTCACACTTCTAACATCCTGTAATCACAGAACATTTTGGGATATTTTTCCTTGGTTTCACAAAAGACCTTTGGAATACATTAGTGGAAAATAACTCAGCAAGATCTACAAGAAAGCCTTTCACAGTCACCAGGCAGTAAAGGTTTTTTTCAAGAGGAAATTGGCATGAGAGGGTAGTTTCTCTGTGGGGTGAGAAAGCTGTTGAGTTAATGGTTTGAACATAGTCAGAGGGTCAAGGTCACAAACAAAGGCAGTGAGACAGTCATATGTACAACTCAGCTTCAAACAAAAGAGCACATCAATTTTATTTTCATTCATTAATTAAGTGGAATAATCTTCCTTATTTATATTTTTCTCTTCAGGCTATATTGGAGAACAATCTTCCCTCTGAAATTGCAAGCAAGATCAACTTAGTGGACCTTGCAGGCAGGTAATAATATACTGAAGGGCAAAGAGGCAATTTTCTCTGAATATGCTGGCAGTACTGTCTTAAAAGATGAAGTTTAATATTTTAAAATTTCATTGAACTAACAGTAAGCCTGATTTTCTTATAAAGTAACAAAGAATATTAAGCTAAGATTGTCAGTAATTCTTCTGTACTAAGTATTGGTTTTCATTGGGGAGGGGAATTCCTGGGTCCTCAGATCCAATACTATGCTGGTGCATATATTTGAGGTAGTTCCATTGAACTCTATATTCTTATTAAGTGGTTTTTCCAGTAGCTGTTGTTGGAATTACTAAGTCTGAGCTTGAAAAGAGAGGGGAAAAAAGGAATGTGTTCCTCATGGCCGCCTAGCATGGGCAGAAGAAAATAGTCATATCTCACTGTTTATGATGTTCATGTTCCCAAAGTTCCCAAGTCTCTGGTCTTTACTATGCATTTCAGTGAGGGACACGTGGTTGTGCTGGATGTGACAGAAAATAGAAAGATGGAAGTTGTGCTGAAGTGTTATAGAACAGTTATAGAAAAAGACTTTTTGTTTCTTGAGAACACAAATTGCCATGCACGTATGGTCAGAGAAAGGTGTATTGAGGGAATATACAGACTTTTGTACTGAGCCAGTCTACCTTTGTAGAGTTGTGAAGTGCATGTTGGTTTTTTAAATTCAGAACCACTATGATTGGGTTGCCCAGTTCAAACTCGAATTTATGTTTTGGTGGGTCTTTAACAGTATGTTGTGCCAAGAGCCTTTGCTCATGGTTGTTTGGACTTTCTGAAATAGAGGGCAATATAAAATACTCAAAGTATATGGGGCTTTTAATTGCAAAGCTCATAATTTCTGTTTTCATGTATTGCTTGAAAATACATGTTTTCATACTGACTGTATGTTAATAATTAAGCATTTTTGTTTATTTTGCATTGTGTTTTTCATGCTTGCTTGCTACAGTGAAAGAGCCGATCCCAGTTACTGTAAAGATAGAATTACTGAAGGTGCCAATATTAACAAGTCATTAGTTACACTTGGAATTGTCATATCCACTTTAGGTAAGCACATTAGTTCTTTATATTGAAGGGTTGTGATAAAAGCATATGACTCACTCACCATGTGTCAAGTCTAAATG
The DNA here is from genome assembly GCA_013397795.1 of Orthonyx spaldingii. Classification (NCBI taxonomy): domain Eukaryota; kingdom Metazoa; phylum Chordata; class Aves; order Passeriformes; family Orthonychidae; genus Orthonyx; species Orthonyx spaldingii. Next base: position 389,751 of record VZTJ01000675.1, read on the forward strand.
TTGATTTGCATTTACACCCGAAAGCTCAACAGAGCAGCTCTGTGGTGTCTTCATAAACCGTAATTACATCTAAGAAAATTAAGTAGCCACGACAGAAAAGAAGAACCCCTTTCCTGAGCTCTGTGGTATTTCTCCTTCAGCACAAAATTCTCAGATGTTCAGCAGCTGCCAGAGCATTAACACCATCACCAGCGAGGGGGAGAGCAGTCATGTGGACAGTCCTCCCTCGGGCAGCACCAGTGGCACCAGACGGCCGGCTTACATCCCGTACCGTGACTCCATCCTCACCTGGCTTCTGAAGGACAGTCTGGGGGGCAACTCCAAGACCATCATGATTGCCAGTGAGTTTGGTTTCTGTTAAGTGTTTAACATTTTGCACTACATCGTTCCTTTAATATACAGCTCTAATGCAGTGAGAAGACAGCTATTCTAACACTTAGAATCTGTCCTTGTAAAGATTTTCATAAATACTGCATAGAATACTCAAGAAAATGAAAATGCATGCTGACTGTGCGTGAAATTATGTTTAAGATATATTATGACCAAGGTCACAGCTTTGATTTTAGGTGATTCATACAGTTGTAAATACAATCTGGAGAAGACATTCTCTGTGAGCTTAATGAAATAACCCTAGGGTTATTTTTTGGATTTGTTTTTTAAAGAAGTAAGGCTAAAAAAAAATAAACCTTTTTGAAAAGTGATGTTAAACTGAATGCATTTTAAAGTTATGTTATTTGTTTTCTTTCGGTAGCTATCTCACCTGCCAGCTCCAGCTACAATGAAACCATGAGCACCTTGAGATATGCTGCAAATGCCAAAAATATTATTAACAAGCCCAGAGTAAATGAGGTGAGGCCTTGAGTTCTGCCTAAGGCAGCCTATGTAGTCAGAATTTGTCTTCTTCTCAGTACACAAAATAATGAAGGCTTTACATATATAGGAATAATTTTGGCCACAGAACCTGAGCTTCATTTATTGCCTGTTCTAGGAATGAGCTCTGACTTTATGACTGATTCATTTGTTTGATGGTGCAGAGGTCCTTCACAGGCTGTACAAGTTAAAAGATGGCAGAGTATTAAGGGGAGAGTCAGGTGCTGCACTGGAGGCCTGAATTCTATTGCTGCCCCTGCTATCCCATTCTTGTTCAATGCTAGATGTTCCACATGCTTAAGGCAAGTTTTCAGTGTGTGCTTTTTTCTCATTTTCCAGTCTTACACTCAGTCCACACTTACCAAATATGAAAAACATTAACTCTCTCAACCAAAGACATAGTGTTAAAACAGATTGGAGGTTTTAGATACTATAGTCATAAGAACCAACATTAAAAATAATTCATGGGGAAATGTATAATTCTGTCTGTCTTGACAGCAAAATTCAAGCAGCATGTACTGATCAGGATCTACAGTCACATATGTTAGAAATATAAAACTCTAGAATTGCTGCTCTGTAACTGAGCATTCCTGACCTGGAATTCTTCATGAAGCTCCCTTTACACATGATCACATAACTTAAGGACAGAATCACAGTGCATCCATTTAAGGAATATACAGTGAATTTAGGTTTCAAAAAAAGTCTCGATTCCAGCCATTTCCTAATCTTTAATCCATTGACTTTACAGCTTTAGTAGTATTCTTTTGTGATTTTGTGATTTGGCATGAGTGTATTAAGATTTTATTTTGTAGATAAAAGGATAGAATCTTAGAGTTGTACTTCACTATTTGCTTTTGTAACAATACTCTGTTAAATTTGGGCAGAAGGAAACCCTTGTAATCCTAGTTTTAATTTGCATCTGAACTACCAGTGCCTGTAAGTAGTTTTCAGACATCAGTAGTGGCAGCAACTTTGTGCTTGGTTTTGCCAGCAGCAGTTCTAAGCTCTGTGACAGGCTAAAGTCACATAAACGCTCCTGGGTAAACCTCTTGTCACATACAGACTCTCAACCTCACAACTTGTGTACCCATCACTCTCTTGCACAGCTAGACCCTTAAGCCCAGCCCTTCAGTCTACTTCCCCTCACTGCAAATTGACCTGGCAGCCCAGAGAAGACTGATTCTTGACTCAAGAGTTTGTCTGAACTGTCTGTAAAAGCTGTTTTCCAGAAACTGCCAGTGCAGAAATGCTTACCCTGAAAGTGAGACAAATGCTTCCGCACAAGCAGGCAGGAAATTCTTTATGTATCAGCTGTAAGGGCTTTTAATACCATCCTTGATGACATTCTGACTTAGTCTCCTCTAGCTGGATTTTATATACCAGCATTAAATAACAGCGTCTTTCTGATGTTATGTAACTATTTTGAAGGTAAATCCTTAAAAGTAGTGATGAATCCATCTAGTCATGATGGGAACAAATGCTGTGGTAGGTCTGTGTTCAAAAGAGAGATGGAACAAGTTTATGGTAAAAGAGAATCTATTGAAGATGAGAACCACCTGTCCCTAGGCAGTACGTCTCAGGGGCCTGGCAGAGTGAAGCAAGGTGTACTGCTGTGATTTTGCCTATTCTACTCTCTTGCTGGCTGTTGGAATATCTCCACATTGATTTCTTTAGCTAGAATTTTTTTAAGACTGATTTTTCCAATGGTCTCTCTCTCAATGTTTCAGGATGCAAATGTGAAACTGATCAGAGAACTGAGAGAAGAAATTGATAGGTTGAAAACTATGCTGATGAGCTTTGAACTGGTATGTAGCAACTTTTCCCTGCTGGAGCTTTTGTGTTACTTTAGGTAGGTTACTTTCATCTCATCTGTTTACCTTTCCATGTTTATTGTAACTGGAGAGAAAAGAAGCTCTTCTCTGTGTGATTTTGCAATTATTATAAGGTTAATAGCTTTTCTGTCATTCCTTCTCTTCTTGCCACTATATTGATGAACCTGAAGTATAAGCAGTCATGTAATGATTCAAAAGGATTTCCTTGCCTGTCTTTCATGGAGTTGGATGGTTCACCTATCCAGAAATACCATGAAATAGAAATATTTTTTTTTAAATGTATGGAAACTTCAAGAGAGTAATTGATGTTTCACACTGCCTGCACGCTCTTTCCGCCCCCAAAAGTTGTGAACATCTGTGAGCCCTCACAATACAGCTGACATCCCTGGTGTTTTCCTCTGTTGGAATAATAGTAGTGTCTTGGTTTCCCAAGGAATGGAGAGAATGTTTTGCTGGGAGAGACAGAAACTACACTTCAGGATTTATTTACACAGAACTATATCCCAGTTATTGCTTTTTCACCAGTTCTTTACACCTAAAAATTGCAATAGCTAGAGAGACGTAGGCTAGATGCTAGCAGGCAGCATGTGTATTCTGTCTTTCCTTCTCTTGACTTCATCACCTTGAAATGCTGGAGAGTGAAAGAACATGCCTGCCAGTTGTGAATAAGAAAACTAACGTGTAGATCTTGGTGGCTGTTGTTTGTACAGAGGAATTCCAGTCCCTCTTGGAGTGATGACAGGGATGGAAATCTGACCGAGCTGGTCCTTCAGAATGAAATGAAGGTGGGTATGGTTTACTTGATGCTATAACTAGCTTCTGTTTCACTAGGCCAGGGGAATAGCATTGCTGTGACAGCACAGAAACCTCTTTCTCATGAGAAAGAATCTATTTGTTTATATAAACTAAGATAAAGGTAGTGAAACTCTCATGAATCGAGGTGTCCAATTGCTACGGGGGGCGTGCAGTCACAAGCCAATCAAGTGGGAATTCATTTTGTATATAAAAGCTGAATTTAATAAATAAAGAGATCTTTTATGGACTTGACCCCTGGCCTTCCCGTGTTTCGACATCCGCTCACTGCGACACATTGCTATAGTTGGGAAACTGCAGTGAAAACTTGTTTGTCTTAATCCTTTTCTTTTTGCTCTGCAAATGCAGGAAACTGCCGTCCTTAAAGCATGTTGAGTGTGCTCTACCAGTTTGTGACAAAAGTCTCATGTCCTTAAAGGGACACAGTCCATTGTGTATCAATAAGTCTGCACAATCTACCCCTTTTTTGAAAGCTATTTCAGTATACCACGGTAATTCATTATACAGAGTCTGTCCCTTCTAACATGAACTCCAATTTATTCAAATGAAATTATTGTACACTTACCAAAATTACTGAGAAGATTTGGTCACTGGTAACCTGGAAAGGTTTTGCAGACCTTAAGTTTTGCCCAAAGACAGGCAAAATAACTTGTTGGCATGATCAAAAAGAAAAATTAACTTGCTTAGTAAGTGAAACAGTTCTCTCTCCTATCCTTTAAGATTGAGCAGTTGACCAAAGACTGGACAAGCAAGTGGACAGACAGGAAAGCTATCATGGAAGAATACAGTGTGGACATCAACAAAGAAAAAGCTGGAGTAACAATAGATTCTAACTTACCTCATCTAATGGCCATGGATGATGATATCCTCAGCACGGGAGTGGTGCTGTATCATCTCAGGGTGAGATATGGTCACTTACCTAATTTTACCCTTTAATTTGAAAATATTTGTTTTCTTTGGAAATGGAGGGTGGCTAGGGTGACATTACAATAACAGCTATCAAAACATGAAGGTCACAGATCACAAGACATAATGGGGGCAAAAAGCAGAAAATATATGGAAATGGAGAAGGAGAAGAATTCATATATGAATATAAGTTGATCTCTTATGAATACATGTGCAAACTATTTGATATTGTATTACAAGCAAAGCAAAATATTTAAATTAGGCATTAGTAGTTTGTCCACAAAGCACGAGGACAGTTAGGTGTGCATGTATGTGGAAACATAAAGGATGATGTTTAAAGTATACCAGATATATTGGTCCAAATTTTATTATGTATTTGTATACTTAAGACTGGAATATTTGTATATGTATAGATACAAGTGAGCTTTAAGAAACAAAAGCTCACTTTAGCAATGACTTCTACACATTGCTTTTAACCCTACCAGAGATCTGCCAAGTAGATATCAGGTATGTAGCATGAAGGCTGATTACTTGTGATCCTACTGGAGTGGATATTTTTGAGCATGAGGTAGAAATCCTGACCTCATAGGTACTGTTTCGTTGTTTAGCTGCTAATTTAAGGCAAGGTTTTTGCCAAGAAACTTTCATAATGTTGTATGTATATTACTGCACTTTATGGCATATGATATTCATGGCTGGGTCAGATAGTTTTAGGGGGTTTTTTGAGTTTTGATAAAGTAAGTGCTAAGCCAGACTTCAACATTTTTAACGTTGTTTAATGGAACGGAAATTACTGAAATATTGATGCTGCTTAATGTGAAAGGGATGTTGGATGTGCACTTCTACAGAGGTGCAGTCATTGCCAAAACATATGTTAAATATGGTTGAAAATCATGTATCTGTCTACTAATAAAAAATCTTTATCTAGATTTTGTGGTAATTGATATAGTTCAGGGACACAGGATTTTTTTATTCCTCTTAAACATGACAACAGGTATTTAGAAGAGAAATCATGCTGTTCTTCTATTATGTTGAAAGAGAAACTTAACTAATTTTTCTCATGCCAACACAAAGAAATTGTACCAGGTAATTATTAGGGACCAAGTATTTATATCCAATGCTGATCAGCATGCAGCTTCAACTATTCAACCCTACATTAACATTTAATATTTATTGGAAGCAACTGCTACTACTTAAATGTTTTTCTATTATGTGCCATTGTGGAAAGAACAAATACGTTCCCATACTAATTTTGACAACACCTAATTTAAATATATTCATTTTTATAGCGTAACCTGGTTTGAAGGGTCACCTTCTGAAGCCATTCATGACTCTGTCATACTAACATCTTTGTCCCTTCTTTCTTTGCTTCTAGATGCTGCCTTTTCTTTTCTTTGTGCTTTGCAGCTTTTAGTCTCTGGTGTCTGTTACCTTCATCTGAACAGCAAGAAGGTAAAACATTAGCGGTTCCTTACAAATTAGGGCTTCACCATATAACAGCACTTTCCATTGTACTTCTAGAGAGAGGTCACAGCAGCAGTTTTCAGATCATGCAAAATAAATATTGTGTTACTCTCTTACTCCCCTGATATTTCATAGTGTTAATTGCACTAATCGGTGCTGTGCCTACGCCTAATTTTCTGGCTTCCATTAATAAAAGATGTATGCTTTCTTATGATTTAACTGAGCTTTTTTGCATAGCTTAAAAATATGAAGTTTGTTTATTGTTCTAGTAAAAGGTGTACTTCATAACCTTTTTTGAAAGCTGGAGTACTTCTGAAAGTGAAGGGGCAAAGCAATCTTATTCTTTATGGTTCTGTAATATACCTTAGGATTCCACCCTTAGTCATGAGACACGGCCAGAAGAGGTAACTATGCAAAAACCCTTCAACAGATGTGAAGATGTGCTGTGATGTGCTCAGGTTGGGTTGTGCAATCGTTTCATCTGAAACATCTTTCATTTTTTCAGATGGAACACTCAATATTAAATTAGAAAAGAGTATAAATATTACAATTACTAGTTAATAATAGCATTTAAAAATGAAATCAGCATGGTCCTGGGTTATGGTTATTTTTGTTTTCTTTTCTCAAATTGAGTTGGTTTGCTTGTGTCATATCTGTACATCTCACCTGCAATTTTTAGTTGGATTTAAACTTACCCAGAATCACTCCACCAACGGGGATGCTGTGGTGAATTTCCTGAGTCAATACTACTATAATAACCTTTCCTGAATTAAATTGTGTTACCAGAGAGTTGGTTCAGCACCTTGGAAAACGCTTCCTTTGGAATTACAATAACTATTTCTTTACTTAGTGAAGAAGATAATTGGTAAAGAGATCTTTTAGGAGTTGGTTTACTTCTCTTTGTATAAAATACATGTTGCTAACTCACTTGATTGAGTGATACGACTCAAAGGCCATGTGGACCATAAGTTTTCTAGAAGTTGTGGCCAACCCAGATGGGTATTTTGCAGTTGAGTCTGCTGAACCTTAAACTGACATGTAGCTTGGTAATTACTCCAAAGCAGAGGCACAATCCAGCTTTCAGCCTCTCCAGCAAATGAAGCCTCTGCAGGGCTCGTGCCTGAGGGATCTGTTAGTTGGTTCAGATAGCTGAGCTCTGTGAGGAGCTTTGTGATAACCACTCCCTTTCTGTCCAGTGCACAAACCCACTGTGATTTACCCATAATTGCCCATAACTGGGTCACCTTGAAGTAGTGCACAGCTTCTGTTTCCCCAGTCTTCAGGCTTCCAATTACTACTTGATTCATCTTTAAATCTGGGCTTTCCAATACATTTGGAGCAGAGAGCATATTCAATTTGTCCTAATCTGAATACAAAATCACGTTATTTACTGCCCATAATTAATTTCAATATAACTGAAAGACTTGCCACTAAAGCAATTTTAGAGTGCATTTACTAATCACTTTACCATAACCAATTACAGTATCTCGTTAGAACTGGGAAATAATCTTGCTTTGTTTTCCTAAGAAAAAAGCGTAGAACTGGTAATGGAAAGTAATAGACAGATGGTAAATTAATTGCCTTTTTTTGGCAGCTTTTTCCTCATGGTATTGTTTAAATTACTCTCTTTTATTGGTATTTGCAGGCAACCATAAAACTACTGTCTCACTTCCATCGCTGACCCATAATATGGTTCAAGTCTTCTTGTTCTGGAGACTTTTGTTCCCAGGCAGTTCCTTTCTTTGAAGCTATTGAATCTTCCAGTTTGGGAACTTGCCCATATACCATAAGCACCAGGAAGACTTTTCATAGATGGCATTTAAGTTTCAGGAAAAAGTTCTTCCTTGGTAGTTAGGTTGAAGAGTTTATAATCTATGACAAAGCGCCCTTACAAATCAGGAATTCTGTTACTTCTAAATTAGAAAAGCCTGGTTAATTGAATAATAATTTTGCAGCTTCCTTCTTTCTGCATTATATTTATTAAAAGAATTATCTGATTTCTGCAAACACCAAGTCTCACTGTAAAAGTTCAAAGCATGAGGATATGTGTCTGTATTCAAAATAATGGTCTCAAGCACAGTCTCCAAAAGTCATCCACTGAGGGTTCCTTTATCTACTGGAGTTGTAGAAGCTGACACAGCTGCAGGATGAAGAATAATTGCAACACTGCGGGGGACAGTGGGCTGTAGTATTACAAAGTACATAGTGTTTGCTTCAAATAATTCAGTCATTCAGAGGCAATTTATTTTGTTTGCTAAAATGATGTACCTATTAAATTAATTCTTTTCTTGTTTTAGGAAGGAACAACCAAAATTGGAAGAAGTGACTCAGATCAAGATCAAGACATTGGTAAGGGAATGATATTATAACTTATTTTGTGTTGTGGTCAGGTCAAACCAAGAGGTTTACATTTGTCCTGTGTAACAGCTAGGTAGTGTTTCTGTTTGTCTGCTTTCTTTATTGAAGAAGCTAAGTAGAAGAGACTAATTATTAGTGTTTGCTAATATATATGATTATTTTTTGTTTAAGATGCCAAAATGTCAGTGGACAACCTAACTGAGATCTCTTCAGAATTTTCTTCCCACTTGTGAAATGCTACATTAGAGTTTAAAAATATCTTCATCTTACATCCAAATTCTCAGATGTTCTATCCTAAACTAGTGGCACAAGTGATCATGAGACACTGAAAATGCTTTTCAACTCTATTTGTTCAGAATATTTTGGATATAAAATCCGAGTTATTCAGAGTATGTCTAATTTAATTTCTGCTTTTAATTTTAACAATCAGTCTCAGGAACTAGATACTATGATAAAGAACTGGAACTTTATCGTGAAATTGGAAAATTTGTGAAATCTCAGCTTTGGTTAAGTTCTGCTAAGCTTGGTTATGTTTGATTATTTTCTGCCAGTAGATTAGTGAATTATAAACAATAAATGCCATAATGGCATTAAGAAAATTCAACATAATAGAAGAATTTGCACATCAGCTCACAAATCAGAAAGCGATATGTAGTTTTCCAGTACCAGAAATAAACAATCTCACTATTTTCAATAGTGAGTTTCAATAGTAAGTTTTTCTGTGATTAAGTATTTGACTGGCAGGATTTAATATCCTTGTTTTGCACATGATATAGTTCTCTAGGGTATGAAGTATGCATAGTGTCAAACATTTTGTAGTGCTCCATTCTGGGGAAAACAGGGCAAACCCAGCCCCTTCAGCAGGTGAGACGAATCTCTCCGTTGTAGTTTTGCAGGGACAGTGGATTGAGAGGAATCACTGTATGATAGACAACCACTGTGGGATTGTGACCCTGCGGCCGGTCCCAGGCGCACACTGCTCCGTCAATGGATGTGAAGTGTCTGGATCGTGTCGTCTGTCACAAGGTGAGGTTTTCTTTTTCTGTGAATGCTGCATTGCAGTCACCTTATCACTGGAGCTTAGATCAAGAATTTATGGAACTTGAGCAGATCAAAGAGAGACGTCCCTCAGTCTGCTGCCAGCTCCACAAGGTTTGATCCATGGCTAGAGCTGGGACAAATAAATTAAGTACCACACAGAAGTAAAATTAAAACATTGGTGACAATATTCTGACTCCTTCTGGCAACAGTAGTCTGTAGGTTTCTGAAAAGGGAAGATGTGTAGTTGAGACACTACTATTGTGGAAAGTACTGGAGACTGGCTCTAAGCCAGCTGGCCACTGGAAGGGTTTTGTGGCAATTACATAATATGGTTGAAATGACCTTCAGCTTTTTCACAGTGTATTTAAGTGAAAGCTAATAGCCACTAAGTCATAGGCTGTGATAATGAATACACATTAAATGGATCAGGCTTCCATACTTTTAGGTTGTTTAAAGCAACAGTCCAGCTTCTGGGAACTTGCAGTGATCTAGATTCTTAGAATATAGTGTAAAAACAAGTTTTCAGCAGTGGTTTGGTTGTGGTTTTGGCATGAAGTCATGCTGGCCTTTAATATGAACAGGGAATTATGGTAACTCTGCAGAGATCTCAAAGAATAGTTTGCTTGGATGCTGTCATTACAGATTGATAACTCTGCTATTCCATAATGGCAAATTTTTAAAATAGTTCTCTGTTCTGTGATGTTCAGAAAGCTGTTGGTCAGAATTTCATTTTTTTAAACATACTATTCTGTAGTAGTTTGATGAATTATGTCTCTGTAAATATCTAATTACTTTCTTTTCTCAGGGGCCCTTGTTGTCCTTGGCAAATCTCATAAGTTTAGATTCAATCACCCAGCAGAAGCTGCTATCTTAAGACTAAGAAGATCAGTAAGTTCTAAAACTGATTTTCTCTCCTAATTTTTCTTTTTTTTTCCCCCGTTTTTTTCTTCTTAAAAGCCAGCCTGATAAAGATAATATTTCATCTCATCATCATATTCACTTGCTTCATTTCCTCCATCTAATGGTCTGTAATAACACAAAACCTTTTGAGGGAGGACATTAGCACTTCTTTCAGATGTGCTTAGCAAAAGATGATGCAGATCCTTTGAATAATTTCGTGTTTCCTATTTCTAGTCATGACAACAGTAGGATTGAAACAAAAGGGCAGAATGCTGCAGTGAAAAGACCAGTTAAGAATCTTTCCACGTTTGATAATTTTCTGAGTTATCTTCTTTCTCTGTCATTTCACTGTCTTGAATGAAGTATACTAGAAGAAATAGAAAATTTATGGGATTAAGTACTTAAGTATTGTTGATTCTGAAAGCAGTTAATTGTTTCATATATCAGAAATAGATAAAATATCTCTTGGTATGTTAAGCTTATTAACTAACTACTCTAAGATATTATTTGGTTAGCTACTTCAATAATGTTTAAGAAATTATACAATTTGTCAAAATTGTATAATTGTATACAATTCTACAAAATGACTGACAAACATAACTAAAAAACCTAACTTAAAAAAAATATAAATTTTCTCATTTAGGAGTTAACCATATTATCAACTGATGTTGGCAAGAGTCTACCTTTTAAAATGAATTTGCATTTAGTAATGTTTTATACTTTCCACTCTTCTGTCCTTTTGTACTGACTTTGAGATAAGGGGCTTAACTTCTATTTGTTTTCATTCTTAATTTCTTGATTAATGAAACATGCAGTACATTAAAATAGAGTTGCAAAAAGAGATATCCTCAGTAACAAGTAACAATTTTGCTAATTATCAAAGACTAAGCAGAAGTGTGGGATTATAAACTCACATGGGAGGTATTATGCAGCCTTGCACACAGTAGTTAATGATGACAGTGCTAATGGTACCTTGGAACTTCCTGGGTTGCTGTGATTTTTTTAAATTGCTGTCTTACGTTGTGTGCTTTCTGTAGATTAATGAAACCCCACCTACTCTGAGCTGTGAAGCTTTGGACTGGCTCAATTTGGATGGAAGTTGCACCAATTCTCCACACTATATCCTTTCTTCTCTTTACAAGTAAGTTTAAAACTAAGAAAAAAGCAACTAAACAAACAATTTCTCTTGTGGGATGATGTCTGAAATAAGGCACTTGGTTCAGACAAAAGTAAGTGTATACAGAATAAGTGCAATCATGGTTTTTTAAGTGTTCAGATAAAAATGCCAGAGAAAATACATTTGCCAACCAACTACTACAGAGCATTAAGATATACAAGCAACAAATGTGCAAAATTATTTATTGATGCTCAGTTAAGAAAATGCCTCAGATGAGACTATCAGACAGCCTTAATTCAGTTCACTTGGCCAGCTGTGTTACAGCTGTTTTGATTTACAGCTAATCTATAATTTTTATGATATTATTTCAATGCACAGAATGGACTTTTCAGGATATGATTTAACCAAGGTAATTATTATCAATTGACTTTCCCTGCTAATTTGTTGTGGAATCAGAAGGTTTGTTCGTAAATTCACTTTAGTTCAAGACCTCATTGAGCCCTTCATCTCAGAAAGCCAATGTGATTCCTTGTTTGTTTTTTTTAACTGAGCAGTAAATAAGGCATCCACTGCTTTCGAAGTGTTGAAGAGCTGCTCATACTCAGTGTTTAGTGTGTGCTTTTATGGCAGAGCCTTTCTGAAATGGAAAGGATTGGTGTGATGAAGAGTAGTGATTAATATGTATTAGGAAAATGAATTATGTTCTGTGGTTCAGTTAATAACAGTGAAAAATAGAATATTACAGAATTAAACGTAATTTAATTTAATTTACAGAATTAAATGTAATTGGGTTCTTTTTCTCAGCCTGGCACATTCAATTAACCTGTTAAAGGCAAGAAACAGCCATCTTCTCATTCATATCCGTTGATGGTTCTGCTTCTTGCTAGAGTGTTTTTGGTGTGGTAACATACTGGGAATCTTTTATCTCTTTCTAGAGGAAGTATCTCATCTCATTTTTTTGAACATAAAATGTTGCCTCTCTTTTGACTATTCTTCATGCTTGTAGACAAGCGGCTTGCTTTCCACCTCCGATAGTGTGGTTTTATATGTTCTCTTTAATGTATCTAATCTCTGCTTTTGCTTTTCATTTGCTGCAGTGATAGCTGTCTATACAAAATGTTATTTTGTTTTGTTTCTTTACAGAAGAACATTTTACACATCACTGCTATTATTTTCTTAGGAAGAATTAGAAAGAATTTTAAAAACAAGGGTTTGTCTAATGTCCTTCAAGTTTATACACTAAGGTGCTCTTATGCTGGTAAAAACATTAGTTGTGGAGCTCTTGTTTTTTGTTTTTTGATGAACCTAAAGAAACCTGAAGAAATCCAGAAGCATTATGAACAATTTATCACAAATTTGCACTTAGTTTTCCCCTTTTTAACCTTACAAAACTGCAGAACATTTCTGATTGATTTTTTTTTCCTAGACTAGGTTCAGATAGAAGATTTGTTTGTGTTGATCAAGTTTTTAATCACTTGGACAGGATATTACAAGCATTACTTAAAGTTACCCTCATGCTTACCTAGAGAGTTTCAGATGGTTACTTCAGTAAAAATGAAATAGTTATTGAATAGTTATTTGGCAGAGGTGAACTGAATTGATCCACTCAGCCTTCCTGTGCAGTAACCTGTGAGACTGTATTTCTGTACAGGCAAGTTGTTTTGCTCATGGAGGGGGTTACACATGAGAGAGTTGAGACATCTAGACTAAGATCTTATTATAAGAATAAAGTTATATTTGTAGTCTCTCATGAAGAAAAGTCAATGTCAAATACTAAAAGGTGTGTGTGAGGTACTTTGCAAACCATAATACAGGACTAAGTGGACTACAGGGAGTGTTTATTTGATCACCAGTAAAAAGTCCACCTTAATGCAGGGTCTTGTCTCTGTCAGAAAGAGAGGCTTAGAGGAAAATATAAGAACAGGAAAGCTCTGTGTGTGTGTGTGTGTCTTGTTCTCTGTCTCTCTCTCACTTAAGAGTTCTTGCTGCTCTCCCAGCTGCTAGCAATCTGCATCTTGGAGTCTTCCTCTACTGAAAATTACAATAATATCTCTGTGTACAATAGGCTGCAGTGAAGTTTACTTGCCTTTTTTCCCAAATATTTATGATTTCCTGTTTTTATTTTTTGCAGTCAAAAATGTAGAAACTGCGAAGAAAACAAATGTTCTCTTGAACTAAGGTAAGAATATTAATGTGTCTAAATCATGCAGAAATTTTTGACTGCTTTAGCTTTGCCTTTCTCCTGTGCTACACTGATTTCCTCAAGAAGAGGTGGAAGCTAGACTTTAATTCAAACTATTTTATCATATTGGAACAAGAATTTGTACATGCAGCTGAGTTACAGGCAAGGCTCTGCAACCATGTTCTTTCTTCATGTGAGATCTTGTGCCAATGGTTTGCATCTTTGTTGCATGTGTAGCCTGCATTTAAAAGCTATAATTAAGGTGAGGCTTACTCTGAAATTACCACCAATTTCCAGCATATAAGAACTCTAAATGTATTAGATTTTATGCCAATAGTAGGTACTGGGAATACTCATTAGTATTTTGAAATTTTTTGGATAAACTGGGTTCTCTTCTGGTGAGAATAAAATCGCTTTAGGGAAAAGTAAAAAAAAATTAATTCCTAGCATAGAACATGATTCATTCATGCAAAGAAGCACAGCAGCTGCAAAGAGAAATAATTCAGAAATTGCTGATTTTCCATGGGTTTAAGTACCTTTTTCATCAGGAACTGATAGTACTTTGCTTTCTTCTGGATTTTTTAATGTCAGATCATATCAATATATATATTACAGTAATTATTATTAATTATATGAGTCTTATCTCCCATGCTGTCAGTATGATGACATTTTTCTCATCTGCCTTTCATGGGTTTAATTACCAGTTCAGCCTTTAATTGTACAATAAAATGTTTTGAGAAATGAGAGGAAAAACAATTTTCTACCATTGTATACAAATATTAAACTTTAGGCATTCCCTTGAAAAGGGTTGTGAGTCATTATACCCTTACTTGGTTGCTTGCTCGCTCATGCACCCTACTCATAAGGGCCCCAGCACTTCAAATTTGTGATGTTTGCTGTCAGCCAGCAAACACACAGAAGGCTTGTGAATGGCATCAATCATCATATTACAGCATCACAACAAATAAGTAGATAATAAAGGTCTTTCTCCTGCCATTGCCTTAATACCATACTGCATATAAATAAAAACTCTGATTTTATTGTCTTGCTGGTTTAAAAAAAAACCCCACAGGAGTTCTTCTGTTAGATTTCAGTGGTATAGCAGTACACTGAATTAATTTTAGCTGCTCGGAACATGTTTAAACTCCCTTTCCTTGAAAATATCAACATTGTTAAACTGGGGGGAGGGGAAATCTGATACAGCAGATATATATTTATTATTCTAATGTGGTATAGTTAGCTTGTCCAACTAATATCTGTAAAATACTCTGAGTTCTCACTAACAGCTTTCATTTGAGAATTTCAAAGTGCTCTACCAAAAAACAAAACAAAAAGGTTAAAGAAAACTTTTGCATCTCTTAAAAGATCCCCCAAATATTCTGTTTCACAGAGAAATGCACTGTGTCAATTGCAGTGACTCTACAATTCACAGCAGAATCGTGTATAGTGGGTTAGCAGGGTAACTAACTAATTCTATATATAACTGACATTGTGAATGGAAAACCTGTGTTAGCTGAACTGGAATTTAAAGAGGCAGCATTGACCTTTATTGGAGAGTGTGGATGTGTCTTGCGCCTGTGACTCTTTGCCAAAAAGAGGTCTGTTTTAGATATGTATTTAAAGGGATGCCTTAAATAAGTCATTGCCTTGCTGTTATTTTGGGGGCTTTGGCAAAGTTTTTGCATAGAAAGGCTAAAAAACCCACTCATGAAAAAGCACAGTGTGCTTTTTCTGTAAGCCAGCTAATCAGAAATCTAAATGGTGCTTCACTTGATGGGAACTTCTGTAAAGAGGATTACTATGTGTGTACATTTCCAAAGATCCCTTATTTCTAAAGGTTTCTGACTCTGCTGGCCATATTGACTGATTTCTGGCTCCCACCTCCTGCCCACCACTCTCCAAATTTTGCTTTGAGTTCTGTGAGTGGCATTCCATCAGGAGGCTGAAGGAGGTGGCAATACAAGGTCTTCATATCTCCTTTGTTGCTCTCCCCTTTGCTTTAGGGAAGAGAGGGGGGAGCTTTGGGCCCCTGTGCTAGGCAGAAGCAGATGTAGGATCCTATGCAGCTGCGTGGTGCCTGCTGCTGCTCTGAGCCCCTGCAGGAAGGGCCCTGGATTGGACACGGGAAGAGGGGGAGGATAGAGCTGGAGAAGGTGGGGGGAGTTGTGTAGATGTATATTAGTGGATAGGCTTGTAACGCTAACTTGTGACTTCTGTCAGTGTGAGGTTTCCAAGGGTGCAAAATGCCTTGCCAACATCTTTTTCTCTGCTTTATTTTTAATGCTTTTTTCCCTTGGGAAAAATAATTTGTAAATGACAAATGAGACTTGAACACTAGGCAGTCAGAAAGATGGGGATGCTAACTTGACTGATAAAACTGGCAAAAGTAATTCTTTTCACTGGAGTTTCTCTATTTGAGCCTTAAGATTTTGTTGCAGCAGGTATTCAGCCTCACCACAGAGCTATTGCTGCCATAGTTACTGGAAGCTGCATTATGCTGTAGCAGCCGCCAGCCTCTGCATCAGCAGTAGAAGTGTTTGGGGAAGAGGGGAGGAGAATTGCACAATAGGATCCCCGAGAGCTGACAACAAAACCGGCTGGAAAAAAATGTGGATTTACTGATGGTTTATTTAGCATGCATCGTGCAAACTTTGGAGAGAAAAATGAGATGGAAAAGCAATCCGGCAGAATTGGTATAATATGAACGTTTTCTCAGGAATTTGTGATTATCTTTAGTTTAAGGTTGGTGTCTTTTTGTTGTCATTTTACTTGCAGCTTTTAAAGGTTTACTTGGAGGAGGGGGTAACTGTTGACACTTCTTGCTGCATTCGGTACGCCTGGAAATCTGCATGCTTTTATGAAATTCTCAGCAGAATTGCTTTTTTTAATATGCTGTATGCTAGAGTATGCTGGTCCTGTGAAACCAAGACTTCATGTATGTCTTGATACCTACAGGAAGGAAGCTGTTTCTCTTATGTTTGTCCTGAGGTTGTATTATTTCCTGCTAGAACTGTACTGAGTGTAGATCACTTATGTGGAAAAGCAGGAATGTGAGCAACAGCATTCTGTGCTTGATTGCTGTATCTCATAGTATTCCCGTGTTTCAAGTCTAAATTTAACAGCACATCTGATTTAAGATGTTTTAGATGAAAAAATTAGTGATCTCACCTACTTGCTACAAGATTTGGTTAAATCCTTAGGCTAACTGGATTGATACTTGTTTTTAGTTTCGTCATTCAAACATGTATTACACAAGCTGATTGTTCTTTGAATTGCTTACTAGGTGATTTAGCTATGAAGTGTGTGTGTGTGAATCTGTTATTTTCTTTCTGGGCATTGTCATGTCATTTTTTAGTTTAGTTTATCGTGTTCTTTCCACAAACCAGCAAAAGTGTGCTGACATGACATAGCATGTTAGAAGGTAGAAAGGGAGCATTCTGACTTCATGTTCTTGGTTTCAGCAGTGTCTGTGAGAGACAGATCTGTATCCCAAACTAGCCAGTCATTCTGCTCTCACAGTCAGCATCTCACAGCCAGAGGGAAAACATCCTCTTGCGTTTGTGTATTATGTAAGTGGTTCTGTGTGCATTTTCATTATCTTTTTGTTCCGTTTCAGAAAACTGTCTTTAAAAAGCAGCTTCATAAAAAGGCGTTTAATGTTCAGTCTCTGTATTCAGACCTGGCTTTACTGCCCAGCCTGGTTTTTGTTTTCTACTACTAAAAATTAGGAGATGAAGCAGAGACACTGAAATAACAGCAGAACTGCAATTCGTATATATACCTGGAGCAACAGTAACCTTACACAGGGAGAACTGTACAAACTAGCTACATCACCTGAACAAAAGCAGAAGTAATACTGCAGTGATTGCTGTGCTGTGTTAGTTTTTCCAAGGTTTAAAGTGAAGTATGGCTGTACCTCTGTACTCTGCCTTTCTGGGGTGTAGTCACAGTATGGAGCTGTGATTAATACCATCAGTTTGGCCTGCCTCGTGTTCTGTGCAAACACACATGGCTGTTGGAAAGGATCTCACAGTTTCATGTTAGTTCAGCAAAAAGCCAGCACCACACACGTGAGGGAATATGCTAGTGCTGCTGAGAACAAACAGCACACTGCCACGTGAATTGTTTGTATTGCTTATTCTCTGCTCCTTTGTTATGTGGGGGTGGGGTGTGGTTTCAACAAGGTTGGAAAATGTGGGAAAAGCTTGTGATCCTCTCACAACTGTGAACAGATGTTACCTAACCACCCCTGTGAGCATTGTTAGGTCTTTGGATTGAAATGCAACACTGAGTTGTTTCATTTACTTATATGTTCTGGGTTTCAGTTTGTAAACAGTCTGAACTCTGATAAGTCAATTTTATGGAAAGATTGGCTGTGAGCTGAAAGTCATGGTTATTAAGAATGGGAGACATTTTATCAGAGGAATTTTATCTAGTTTTAGTAAACAGTTGCTGAACAAGAATTCTTTCTCTACTGTTTTACTATCATGCTTCTGTTCAGCCTGCTGGCAGTGATTTACAGTTTTCTCAGTCTCATGCAGAATGATGCTAATAATGATAAATTAAAAGAAGTCAGCTCTCCTGATACTTGCTTTCTGATGTTTGATAATGCTAATGGATCCTAGTCACTTCTCTTGGATGAATCTATTTTGCTTTTTTCACACGTGTCTCAAACTATATGACTTGCCCAAGGTCATGTGAGACAAGTAACAAATTTAGACTTCTATTTTTCAATTTTCATACCACCATAGGATTCAGAGCTTTCATATGTCTGTTAATAGAACCGGTTAAAGACTACCTCATCACCAGACTTTGCAGAGAACCTGCTAGGTTTAGTGCATAGCCATCCAGAGGCAGTCCTCATTCTGAAGACCTTGCAGGCCCAGTATGTGACAGCACAAAGGTCATGTAACTGCTCCAAAATCAGAACTATTTTGCCCCAGATCAGTACTTTAGCCTCCAGATTATATGTCTGTTCCATTACATTTCCCTTAGAAAATATGGAAGACAACCTCAAAGCTGCCTTTAGGGAAAGCATCCCTCAGAGTTACCGTTGGAACCATGGGAGCTATTCCTAAATGAGATACTTCAGATTTAATACTATGTTTGCAAAGTAATTCTTCTTTAGTTAACCAGTCTCACTTTAACCTGAGTTTGTCCCCCTGTGGTTGGTGGTGTTACAAATACCTGAACAGCTGGAGATTTGTAATCGCCATACAAGCGCTTCAGTGCTGCAGTGAGGTGTCAATTCAAACCTATTTCAGCTGAATGGGAAATGAGGCATCCCACTTCTATTTCCTGGGGATCAAATTAAAGTTTATCTAAGAGGAAAAAATCACAAATCACAGAGTACTGGCATCTTTGTAGTTGAGCCAAGGACAAATAGATCTTGGACCTTATAATTTGTTTGTGTGGGTCACAAATAGGCACGAACCACTTAGCAGATGGCAGCAGCAAAGTCTGTACTCTGTTTGCACCATGCCAGACAACTGAACAGAAGATATTCTCTTTCAGTTACTCTCAGCATTGCATTTGCATAAACATTAAAACAAAACAGAATTCTGTTTTTCTTGTGTGAACAAGATTCATAGTAATATTGTAAATTATTGAAAACCTTAAAGCTTTTATGTACTGAGGTTTTCCTACCACTTCTTAAGAAAGTGAAATGCATGTTTCATGTAAAGGTACTCCAGAAGATTTGTAGACTTTGGCTGCTTAATTGTTTCATTTTGTCTGCTAAATTATCACATAACATCAAGTTTTTGCTGTAGAAATGCTTGCTTTGAACACATCCTACAGTTCCAAATCAAGATGTTAAATTATTCCTATGTAGCAAAGGTCAAATACTCTTTTCATGCAGATGACCTTGTATTGGTAGTGATTTTACAAACTATATGATATTACCAAAGATTTCCTTTGAAATTTTATTTTTGGAGGTTTTTTGACCTTCAGGGGCTCTTTAGAGTTTCAATGTCTTTGATTGCTTTAGAAGTATAATAAATACGTAATTTGCTTTCTTAGTAAAATATACTTGAAACATTTCTTCAAGACTCAAAGGTTTAATTTTCTGAGGTTATATATAATAATGCAGTGTTTAGCAGGCAAAGATCATGTATCACCCTTAGATACAATCTAACTTTAATGTTAAGAATTTCTTGATGATAGCATGTGGAGAGGCAGAATACATTCCTTTCAGAGGGCTAAGGTATTTTGAATATTATAATGCATTATGTTAAGAATAGATACTATTTTGATTGTTGCTCTGTTTGTGTAAAATTTTGGCACACAGTCAGGAGCCAAACACCTTGAAGGAGATTGTAAAGCAGTTTTTCACAGGTTAGTCACTTTCCTGATCACAATTCTGCTCCAAATATAGAAGCAGTAACCTGATATAGTTCTTGCATCCAACAGAGATTTGGGTGATCAAGGTCTTTCCTTGGCACTGCCAGAGACTGTTGGTGTAATCCTGACAATGCCTGTAAATAGTTCTAGGTTGGAGTTTTTTGATCTGAAAACAAAGAATGTTGGTCATTTCTTTAAAGTACTTTGAAGTACTTAGATGACAAATATCTTATATAGTGGTAATAAAATTTTAGAACTTAAAAACTCCCTCCCCAATTTCATTTATGCAAGACTACAGCAAAATGAAAAGTGACAATATTGTTAAAATTCTTTTTGCTATTATCTTTCTGGCAATGGATTTTCCTGCTTCACTACTAGAGATTTTGTGTTTGCTGGCATTTATGACACTTACAGGGTTGCAGCATGCTGTGACATGCATATACACAGCTACGAGTTTTTGTCATAATGCACTCTTGTTGAACAAAATAACATCTTGAATGTTGTCTGTCTTTCTTTAGTAAGATGATTTATTACAAATAATATTTGTTTCTGGTTTAAATTCACTGTCAACATTTCTAACAGCAGAGAAATAGATGCTGTGCATGAAGAGTACAAACAGAAACTGAGAGACCAGGAAGCTTTCCACAGAAAACAAATTCAACGACAGAAGCTCTATGTTGAGGATTTAAAGCAGCAGATTCTGAGAGGACAGATCAAAGCAGAGCGGGAACTAGAAAATGACCAAGCACTCATCAACCAGCAAATCCAAGAAAGTGGGTACCTGCCTCTTCCCCTCCTTCAATTTCCTTCCATTACTGCATACTTTCATCCTCTCAAAGTTTTATGTCCTAGTGGTGCTTTCTTTTATGAGTGGAACTTTTATTATGGCCAATTACTGGGTTTCTCCTATAATTGCCTTTCCCTTGAGAACAGTTACTAATCTTTGATTAACAGAACTAAAGGGCCTCCTTCGCAGTGCTTGAGCAGCACTGTTTAATTAGCGCTGCAGATCACTGTTGGGAGGGACAGCACCAGTTACTCCCCTGTGGCACTGAGCCTCTCCTCTCCCGGACTGATCCCAATCCTGCCTTCCTACAGCCTTGCTCTGTAGTGCAACTCTACCATGTTGTAATGTAGAGCAAGTCTGCTCTTGTGTATGTCTTGTGATATACTTATGCTTCATCCAATGCCTTGTTCTGGGAGATTGAAATTGAGGTGACCATGGCAGTGCCTGCTAAAAGCTTTCAGGGGAAATTGCTCTAACAACAGGATGCAATAGGAGCCAAGCAGCACTTCTGAGACAGTGACAGGTCAGCTGAGGTACTCTCTCATTGATGATGTCACCTGTAACAATATAGGTAATTTTAATGCAGTTTTGATTAATGTCACTCATTAAAGTGAATGGGTTGTAACATAAGACTGTGGCGTTAACTGAACGCAACATGTTTTGAGAGGTATTTTTAAGTGTCTGTGACTCCTGGCCCCTGGTGTTGCTACTTTGTGTGCCAGCAGACATATTGAGTAAGATGCCTTGGGGGGGATGGGTTTATAGACTGATTTGGGAACATTTTAAACCTTGAGGTGTTTTTGAAATTGGGTGGTTATAGTGTTCCCTAGTTTATCTTCTAGTGAATTATTTGATCTAGGTTTCTTTATAAGTGAAGGGTGCCTATACAAAGGTATCATTCCCACTTGGCAAAATCTGCCATTTGGTCCTGGAAGAAGAAAGCTTCTGTGACTTGTTGGCAATGTCTCAGACCAAAACTTATGCAGTCAGCTATCTTTTAATTATGCCAGCCACAATGAAGAGATTAAAAGGAAATTGTTTTGTTGGGATATAGCAGAAGAATATGTAGATAGTAGGGAGAACCAGGAGAGTTTCCCCAAAACATCTTTATTTCATGGCTCTGTAGACTTGTTCTCTGCTTCCCTCTAGTTCTTCTGTTTTCACTGTGCTCACGCAGAGCTTAGCCAGGCAGGTGTTTTTTGCCAGCCAGATACAATTCTTTACTTGGCAACCCACAAAAGGTCTTCACATTTTCTGTGCCCTTTGTGGCTTAGCTCCTGACAGAGACAAGTTTGTGAGCAGAGATTAATTAGCATCTTAAGCTTGCAACTCTCTTGCAGGAAAGCTCTGATCTGCCAAATATTCTGCTTGCTAAAAACGTGCTAAAGAGAACATGTCTGGAAACAAAGTTGAGGAAAGAAGCTTTGCATGTGGAAACTAAAAATGTTATTAAGGAAAATTAACACAATGACAAAAGCACTTCCCTTTTATCCACAGAGTAACCATAGAGCTAGCATTCCTACTTCTGAGCATGTGCTCTGTGCAGAGCTGCCAACATAAGCAGGACAGGAGACTCATTGTGGAGGAGATCATTAATGAAGTATGTTTAACAAGATCAGTAGCCATCAAGCAAGTGATACCTACAATGTCTCTGCACCAATGATTTCTTGCATTAGGGAAACTTCCAGAGCTCCAAATTTCTCTCTTGCAGCTCAGCTGTGCAGAGCTGCAGGTAGCCCTCATTCATCACATCAAACTTAAATACCTGTTAATTCCTACATCCCTGAATAAGCAATGAAACATTGCTTTTTTAGTAAAATACTGCACATTAAAAGTAAGTCCAGCACAAAAAAAAGAAAATGCTGTTCCTAAGACAGCAGTGCTTTGGAAGACTTTGCTTCTTTGAGAAAGACTCAGGAACCTGGCCTTAGATTTTCACATTGCTTGTTTAGCAATGGATTTTTTTTTTTTGTTTGCTTTGAGAGCTGAAAATGTGTATTTTTATAGCAGCATAAAAAATCTGCTTCATTAAGACAACATGGTCAAGTCATCAGATACAACCTGGTCATGGTGATCTCAATAATCCCTTCTGTTACAGTTCATAATAGCTCAGATTGAAGCTGATGTGCTCTGAAAAACCTCTATGCACATCCATCTCCTGCATGGAATAAAAGTAGTCTTGCATCCAGGGTTAAAAACAAATCAGCCTGGTTCTGTTCTCTACTGCATCCTCACTGACTGCAAAGATCAGGTTCTGAATATGTAGAGAAGACTAAGTGTGTAAACAGAGGTAACATATTTTGTTATCAAAATAGGTTAATCACAGCAAATGCTGAGCTTTGTTCAGCTCTGTGCAACTTCATCCTCTAGTTCCCCTATTAACTCTGCTCCCAGTGCATGTACATTCATTCCCATAGTTTCAACATATGACTTCAGAATAATTAAAGAAGTAGTAGCATATTTCACAGAAAAAAACTAATGACATCATATTTCTCTGCTGTGAATATATACTCTGTGTCTGAAAAGTGCATAGAATTAAACTCAGGTCTTCTCATGCTTCCCCTGTATTTTGACAAAATTGAAGTGATATTTTAGTATAATCTTTGAGAAATTGACATCTGTTCTACTTTTTTCTTATAAACATAGTCTTATCTACCAGTCTCCTTAGCTGTATTGGCCAAGCCCCTGCTTATATCCTGCTGTTGCTACCTGAGTCCTTAACCCAATGAAGAAGCTTTTAATTATCAATGAAGTAGAGCAACAGCACATTTTTCTTTAAATGGTTTGTCAGGTCACTACTCTACATGCATAGAAATTCTGATCTCAAATGACCTCTAAAGAGTGATTAAATTAAGAAACCAGACAGTAACAAATAATGTTTGTCCTATGAATTTTACTTTCTTTCAATCATTGTTTTGTTTACAGACCAGCAGTGGCTTATAAATGAGAATAAACACCTGGCTGCTCTTCAGCAACAGCAGAGGGAGTTTGCAGTGCAAACAGAGCCTGCGCTGTGTGCAGAGGCTGAGGTGCAGAGCACCACTGGGCTGGAAACCTGCCTTTCCCTGTTACAGCAGAATAAGAAGAGACTGGTGCAGCTAGAGCTCTTGCAAAGGTACTCCTTAAAAAAGGCCGAAAGAAACATAAGACGGAAAAAGGTCAAGTTCCAGCTGGAAAGGATAGTCAAGAAGCAGAAGCTGTTGGAAGCCAAGCAAAACCTAGAGGAGCTGGAAGCTAGCTGCTGGCTCAGTGAAGAGTGTGTGAAACAATCCCAAGTCCTAAATTATAATATTGCTGTATGGTCCTCTTTGGATCACCACTTGCAAAAGAGACAGAAATCACTGGGTTCAAGTTCCTTGCAGCACAGGCATTTGTTCTGTAACCCATACCAGCCCCAGGTACCCAGGTAAGTTAACATCTGACAAGCCCTCTGCACTTTCAAAAGTAATGTAAATTTAAGGTATTTTCAGTGGCCACCTATAATCCTGAATGCCTTTCAATGTATTGAAAAAATCCCCAAACCTGCAATATCAGTGAACCTACTACATTGTACATCAAGCTGAAGCTGTTTGTCCTTTTCTTTTGGATTTGTACAGTACATTCCCTACTTGTCTGTTTGACAAGGTCGTTTTCACTTTTTTACGTTTCTCTTTCAAGCCTTTCCGTGATTTTTACCTCTTTGAGAAGGCTTTTTAGAAGTGGCTTAACTTTTGTTGTTGCCTTGTTCAGGCTGTTGGTAAATATTAATTTATGCATATTTTAATCTTGATTATCATCAAACTCTTTTTCAGAATATTGGTATCTTTGGGGTGATTATGGATTGGACTTTTACACTGGTCAGCTGTTCTCAAACTAAATAAACATCTCTGTGCAGTGCTAAAAAGTTGGGATGCTACAGTGCCTACCACAGCATGGCCCTTAGCTATTTCCACAGCAGGAAATAGCTAAACTCTGCTAAGTGGATTTCTGTGGCTTCTAACTATCTTTTATTTTTAATTAACATTGGCAGCTACTTGAGCCTACAGAGATTCAATATGAAGCTATACCTCATAGCATTGAGCTGTTTTTTTGTGTGCAGACCATCTTTCCAGATAGAAAGGGGATTGCATAGTTAGTTGCAGAATTTTATTTTTTTTATTCCCTGCTAGAATTGGATTTTGAAAGGCATTAAGATTGTTGCTTCATAAATTGTTATTCTTAATTGCAAGACATTACTATAGTGGAAATGTTAAGTACATTTTCAAGCAAGGATTGGACTTTATTTCTTTATTTCCACAGCTGTTTTTTGAAGAGGGAGTCTGTCTCAAAGTTATCTACCTCACCAAATATTGATCAATACTGTAAAGGCAGTACAACGGGGAGGTTGTCACATGTAGAACACCTTTACAGGAGTGATAAAGACATTTCTGGGAGTGACGACCTTAATGATGAAAAGGGGATCTCCTTTTCAGTCCAGAGGCAGCTAACTGAAAAACAAAAACCATCTTCAGTTGAAAATAAAAAAGGAGCAGAGAAAGACTCTAATGATTCAGCTATCATGGCTTATATCAATAAAAACTATAAAAAAATTGAAAAATTGAATGACAACCCAGGGCAAGCTGGATCTCAAAACCAGACCTCTAAAGGCTCCTCTCTTGATCTTTTTAAGGAGAAAGATGAGCCTAAAACCTTTATTACAGGGAGAAGAATGACAAAATCAAAGGTGCTAGGAGATTTAAGTCAGCCTGCAAGTAGCAATGTAGCACAAAATAGAGCTCAGGTATCCAATAAAAAGATTAGAATGGATATCAATGGAAAAGGCCACAGGTCTTCTCCAGAAAACTTTCCTAAACAAATGAAGAAAACAGTGTATGGAAACCCACCATCAGTGCATCTAAACCAAACAGTCAAGAACTGGAGGAGAGAGGCAAACTCCGCCTTGCCAAGTCATGAGAAATCATCAGTGGAACAGAAAGAATTTCTGATGGCAGCGACATCAGTAGGAAATCTCAGTAAGATGAACTCACAGACACCACTCTCTTACATTGAAAAAAAGTGGCACAGTGCTGAGATGCTAAGTGCTGGAATGTCCAAGACTGCCACAGATGTGCTGGGGAACTGGCAAGAGGATGATGAAAATGAGATTTCTGATACTGACAGTTCCTATTCTGTCGATTCTCTTTCCTGTGCTTATGCAAAAGCTTTCCCAGAGAAACTGAAACAAGAAGATTTTGACAGAAATAAATGTCTTGCCAACCCAGAAGATTCTGAGAGTGATGACAGTCAAATGTCACAAGACTCTCTGGTAGAAAAGGAAAATAAAGCCAAAAAGCAAAATGCAGGCCAATTTCACAAGTTAAAGGCCTATCATGAGCCAGCTAAGCTTTACCAAAGCAGAACCGAGAACCATATTTCATCTTTGGTGACGTCGTATGCATCTCGTAGGAGACTGGGAAAGGCTGAAAGAAGCTTTTCTCTGGATAGCTTAGCTGATGGAGAAGAGATGCCAGCAGAAGATCTGGTAGAAGAATCCAAATCTGATTCATCTGATGAAGTGCCAGCAGAGATTTTCTGGAAGTTACAAACTCCTAAATTACCAGCTATACAGATAGAGGAAGACCATGAATCCAAGACGTGTGACAGAGATACAGAGGGGACAAATTATGATCTGAAGCTGAGCTGTTCCTTTTATTTGAACACCAAGCCACAGACTGCTTCCAGTAATGCTTGCAAGCAGTTGCTGAAGGGAACAAGTGTCTCCTTTGCAGAACAAGAAAGGTCTCTTGAAAGAAGACTGTATTATACAAGTAGAAATTCTTTGCTTACTAATGATGCCTGGTCTTCCTGTGACTCAAAGGTTGACATCAGCAGCCCCAGAATAACAGCATCTTCTACCCATGAAAATTTGGAATTTCAAGATGCTCGTCTGTGCTCTTTGAGCAAACCAGAACTTTGGCTGAAGAAAGATGACCTAAAGCAGTCAGCTGCTGAGGTTTCTTTTGTTTCTGGCTCTAAGCAGATTCACAGCATTACTCACAGTCCACCTCATGTAAACAAAATACAGTCAGTTTTCTCCTCTGACACGTTGGAAGTACCTTTACCTGAAACAACTACAAGCGGAGCTTCTGAGAGCAGATCATTAAATAAGATTCTTAAGGGATGGACAAACTCTAACGAAAATTCTTCCTTGGAATCTCAAAATGTAATGTCCTCATTTGTTAGCTCAGTAGGACCAAGTTCCACTTTTGTTCCTACTTCAGCAGAGCATGATTATTATGAACATTCAAGGTCACACCATCCTGAACAAGAACAGTTGGATGAATTATCTACTTACAGGTCTGCTACTGAATGTGCACAAACATTCAGCTGTTTGGAAAGCACCTACACTGCAGACTGCTTGTCACTGGTATCTAAGAAAGAGGAGAACGCTCTCTCCACAACTCATCCAGAGCTGCCAAAAGATCACACTCTGAAAAAAACAGCTTTTATCTCTGTGTTGCCTGTGCAAACTGTGGAGCAGGGGAATGGCTGTGTAGATGCAGATTTAGAAGATGACTTCTTCCAAACTTTTTCAAAAGATGAGCTTGATAATGACTGTAATAACTTGGTGACAAAATCAAGTGTGACAGATTCAGGCAGTGGAAGTACATCTGTCAGTGCACCTGCTGCTGAGTGTTCTACAGGACTTGTTCATAATATGACCTCAACACAGACATTTGAAGTAAAACACATCCAATTTGGGAACCTCAGGCAGCTTTTTCCAGTACGAAAAATACCAACGTGTTGTGATGAAGGTTTCTTTCTCAGTGACTTAATAAACAAGAACTGCTCTCTAGTGAGCAGTTACAAGCTTCAGACACTGGCTGGACAAGGAGCAGAATCAGCTGATACAGAAGGACTCCCCAGGTCTGGGGAGAGTAATCTGGAAACAATGCAAGAAACAGGTCATGAACAAATACCTGCAGAAGTAACAGCAGAGACAGATTTTTCCTCACAGAAGACAACATACCAATGTCATCCTTTGGTTGTTGCTGCCAGTGCAAGCTATGACCAGTCTGCAACACCACTAGAGATGTCTCAAAAAGAGAGACTCTGTATGGAAATAAGCACAGATAGCTTGGCAGACATTGTGCCAGAGGTGCCTTGCTTCAGAGATCATGAAGAAGACCTATCAAAGGAGGAAGACTTGTCTTCAGTAAATCATTATGAATTCAAACACAAACCTGATTCAAAGGATTATTCCCCTGAATGTGCTCTAGCAGACAATCGGGAAAACTGCTTATCGCAGCAAATTTCAGAAAATTGTGCATTATGCACTGATAATATAAGAGAAGAAAGCAGTGAAAGCAAAGAACACAATGTCTTGAATTCTCAGACTGTAGTTCAGAAAGAATTTTCATCCAAATATGAAAACCTAGTGGTAAATGAAGTAAGTTATTTCCTACTGAATGTAAGTGGGGAAAACACTGAGTCCTTTCCTCCTATTTGTGAGAACACAAATTATTTTCTCCCAGAATCTAATGCAAGCATATTTTACAAAGTTTCAACAAAACCTAATCTTTTTCAAAGTGCATCTGAGACTGAAAATTATGATAAACTATTGGAGCATGTCACAATAGTGAAAGGAGATTGTGATGCTGCATCTAATCTTACTGTGGAAGTCAGTGTCACAGAAAATTGTTCTGATGTACATTCTGGATGCCTTTGCACAACATGCTCTTCAAAATCAACAGGGCAGAAAACCACTACCCACAAGACAACTGACATTTCTGCAGAATCTGATGCCTCTGTTCTCTTGGAAACAGAAACACAGAATAAATCTTTACTTGAATCTAGAAAAGAGAAACAAGCATTTTTTGGAAGTAATTGTCCAGAGGACGTCTTTCATGTTGAACATGATGCCAATTCAGAGTTGGGAAGCGTATTTGAATGCAACACAAATGCATCAGCTGCCATTTCTCAAGAGGAGAGTTCATATATAAATGAAGAATCCAAATTTTTCAGAAACATAGAAGTGGATACAGAAGAAGCCACAGCTCCTTGTCAGAATACAGGGACAGCCAGGGATGAAGAAACAATAAAATCAATCAATAATGCAAGCAGCTTAGAACAAAGTGCATTGGAAATTAAATCCAGACACACTGAAAGTTTACCTGACAGTCCAGCAGCCCAAGTCCAAAGTCTAACTGAAGACAGGAGTGGAAAGGATTTTAAAGACATTGGTCTATCTCAGAATCCAAAGAAACATACTGATACTGCAGCTTGTGAAGTTCACTGTAACTTTAACACAAATCTGTGCCTGACACATGAACAAGTGGATAAAGATGAACTGCAGGAGGCCAGCACAGGGGTAGAACATACTCAGGAATCAAAAGCACTTGTGCATTCTGGCAGCCAACTTGAAACGAGCAGCTTTTGCCAAAAAGAAAAAAGTGAGAAAATAGAAATAAGTATTTATTCACCAGAGATTTCTGTTGCTCCCAAAATCACTCCTTCAGCTGTGTGTTCCCACACAACAGATATTATTCAGAATACTTTGGGCTTCCTTGATACTTGCAAGGGGCTTTTACAGATGAACAGAACAACAGAGAATGTAGCTGAAGCAGTACTAATCCCAAAGAGGCAAGGAAATATTTCAGCAAAACTTGAAAATGAAGGACAAATAAATTCTAACGATTTAATTGAGCATTGTGTACCAAACTGTTTGTCCCAGGAAGACAAGGTTAATGAAGGTGAAGTGACTGGGAGTGAAGAACAAATTGCCATAGCAAACACAGAAGAGATGGTTATTATGAGGCAAGAAGACATATGCACAGATGAAAATGGTTTTTTTAATGAACAGTCTCCAGCTATGCAAAAAATGTATTGTGATAGAGATGACAAAGAAGAAATTTTAAATCAATTTAAGATCCCTGAAAAATACCTGATGGCTTCAGAACTAGAACAGAATACACTGTTAGAAGATGATTCAAGATACCATGACCCTACTGAAATGAGTGAAGATGGTGATTCAGTGGACTCTGCTACAGAGATAGGAAATGTAGTTGATGCATGTGAGTATTCAGTTGATGATAGTGCTGGTATTGACCAATACAGAACCGAACAAAAATTTACAAGTCTCAACAGACATACGTATATGAGTTGCTCTGTGCAGTCTCCTGAGCATGGCACTTCAGAAAACTGTAATGTAGGTGTTGTTAGAAAAAGACCTGATATTTGTGAATTGGATCAAGTAGGCTCCAGAGCTGAGGAGGAGAAGGTGCAATTGATTAAGCTCATAGAAATGGCGAAAGAAGACAAACAAAAGCAGATGTTTGTAGAAAACACAGAGGAGGTAGAACTGATCTTTTTACAAAATCTGGATGAACAATTCCTTGAAAACAAAGGCAGCTACCAAATGATACATGATGACAGCAGATTAAATGAAATATTAAGAGAAAGCCAGTGGGTGTCTACCAGCTTTTCTAGAAATAATGAAGACATCGGCAAGCAACAAAATCTACCAGCAACACTGAAGTGTACAGGAAAAAAACAAGAACTTCAAGACTCCCCATGCCAGTCTGTAAATCAACTTTTATGTCTTCAAGGAAGTGATCAAGATGTTCCCACTGCACTAAACGGATGTACAAAGCCATTTAACAGCAGTCTTGGAACTGGAGCTGTTCCGCCTTACTACGAAACATTCATAGAGAGTGAGATCGGTGTTGGTACATCGGTTACAGCCAAAAAAATGGGAGAAAACAAACATCTTCCAGATAAAACACAAAATAAGAATGTAGCTCTTCTGCAAACCAGGACCACACAGGAGAGGCAGGAGGAAGAATCCTTTGTATTTAAAAATGGACCTGATTATGCCATATCTGCACAACTTGTCAATGAGAACAGCTCTCTCACTCCCTACAGTGCAGGTGGTCTTGAGTCTGGAGCTGTTGCACTTCAGCAAAGGGCCAAAGGAAGCTCATTTTTCTTGGAAAACTTAAATTCTTCTGAAGATATAATTCAGGATATTAATAATGCTTATGAAGAACACAGTATGGATTTAATGATTAATAAACTGTTAAAAGACTGTCTTAATTCCATAGAAGATACAGCTCAAGAGGTAAAGGATACCATTATGCCTGATTCACTAGAGTTGGATAATTCAAACCTGCAGTCTTCTTCAGAGACAGAAGCGGTGGAAGATATAGGGGTGGGGGAAATGTACTCTTTACTAGAAAGCTCTACACAAAAAATATTTCACACTATTAACACAACTCAGAAAGTACCTCACTTGAGGGGTTCATCACTGCATGAGGAGGAGACATTTTTAAGCACAAGCTATCCTACAGCAAACAGTAAACCTGAAAGGGCCGAGTTTCCTGATGCAGCTGGATGTCAGCATGAGCCCACGGAAGACCAGGAACACGAGGCTTCTGAGGAGTGCTGTGTAGACCAATCAGTCAACACTGTTTCTGAGAAGGCTTCAGCCCTTTCAGAAGATCTGAACAAGTCTCCAAGGGAAAATACATATTATAGTAAAGACTTTCTAAATTGTAATAGGAACTTGGGCACTTCTGAAAGTTCTCCTGGTCTTCTGAATTGTCTAGCAGCATCTGCAGATAGTTTGATTGTCAGCAATGGAGACAAAGGTAAAAATGATACTGTTCTCTCCAAAGAAACAAAATACTTTGAAAGTGAATCAACTGATTTAAGTGTATCTGTAACTTTTGCTGGTGTTTCTCAAAAAGGAGACAGAAAGGAAAATAATTCTGCAGTTGCAGAGGCCACATATGCTCAGAGTAATAAACTCCCTGAAAAAGCTGTGGGAACAGAGCAAAAGGAGAAAATTGTTCAAGGTTATTTCCAGAATTGTGGTGACATAAAAGAAGATAAAATTCTTGAGTTCTCAGAACACTGCAGTAACACTAATAGTGTGACTGTACCAGAACTGGGTTTGCTCACTTTCCAGAGCCAAGGACAGACTGGCAGTAATGAATCAAAGTCTCTTCCATCGTACTCTGCAGAAGATACTCCAACTGAAACACCATGTCAAAGCTCCAAGAACTTCAGTGCTTTTAACACATCTTATTTACTTGAGGACTCAAAATCTCTAATATGTAGTCAGCTTGAGGCCTCACTTCAGGACAGCAGTTTGACTGAGAAAGTGTCTTGCGATTCTGCAGATGTGTGCTCCGTAAAAGAAGACCCCCAATCACTTGCAAGAGTCAATTACCCAGCCTTAACAGCATTTTCAGAATCTCCTTTAACTGCAGATACAGACCATGGTGAAACTAGCACATATGATACTTCACATTCAAATATATTGAAACAGTCTCCATTTACTGTTTTGCAAATACAAGATACTCAGTCTGATAAAGCTGTGGTATTTGATGAGCCAGTATGTTCTTCAGGAAGTATTTTACTCTCTCTTGCAAAAGAGAACAGGCATTGTCCAGTGTCAGACATAGATTTTACTTCACATGACAATTCTGCTGTAGATGGGGAACCTGCATACAGAAGTCATAGTAAAAAAACTGACAGCGATACAAAAATTAATCAGCATCACTGGGATAAAGTTCCACCACAAGAAGCTTGCAAAAAACACATAGAGAAAATATCAAATGATAATTCTCCTTTACTACCATCATTACCTTTTTGGGATGCTAGAAGGGCAATTCTTGTTAAAGAGAGACAAATGAGAAATACACTTAACAGAAGTATGGAAGGATTGCATTCAAATACCAAGGCTGAACATCTTGCAGTAACGACAGAGCAGAGAAAAACATTAAGTAGAGAATCTACTGAAAAGCACACTAACGTATCCTCAAATTCTCCAAATGAATTAATAGGCCCAGAAGTTACAGTGTTGGAAAATCTGCATCCAAGAGATATTCAACTGGATCCTGAATACACCTGCAACTCATTTAGTCCAGGTCCAGCATATCCCACATACAGAAGCACCGATCCCAGGCAACCGTATCACACTGTCTTGAGTTCTGAAAGAAACCCTGCAGATCTGCAAGATAATTGTCAGTATATGCCTACAGATGAACAGATAGAACAGGTGCCAGATAGAACAAAGACAGATGGTAGAAAAGAGATTTTACTTTGCAAAAATAATATATATTCAAGCATTAATAGCCCTGATGCTGAGGCAGACACTTGTTCAACAATGGGAGATGCTATAAGGAGGAATAATACTCTGAAATCAGAAAGACTCCATTTTTCTATAAAAAATAATGAAACAACCTCCATAAAGTTTTTGCCAGAAAACCATGATTTAACTCCTCAAGAATCCAAATTGGTGCAATTCAGGAGCAAAAGATCACATTCTACCACACGGAGTGCAAAGGGCTGTAAACAAAGTCAACGGAGACCTTATTTACAAAGTCACAGAGTATCAGCTCCAGATATTGCTGTTTTCTCTGATACAGAATATACTTTGGAAGCTTCATCTAAGGCAGATCCTTTGCTGTATTCTGCATCTAAATCACTGCAAGATTTGAATATGAGTGTAGAGCCTCCATCACCAACTGAAGATGATCTTTATGGAATTGAAAGATTTTCAAAGCAGTCATCAAAAAACTTTCTACAAGTTAAATCTAAACCCAGATTTCAGCAAAAACTAGCACCAACTAAGAAACTTGCAAACTGTGATCCCCAAAACTTACAAAATTTTGCAGCAAGAAGCCAAAGTAGCCAGTCTTTAAAAGACTGTACTAGTCAATCTCCATCATCCCTTCTGCCCACAGCTCACAGTTCTGCATTTGCAGAAGCAAACATCCGTTCAAGGAGTAGTTCTGTAGCTCAGTGTAGTGAAGGGAAAAGAGAAGAAGCTGGATACCAGCCGGAAACTGATTTCTTTTTGCAAGATAATAAAGATGCAATGCATTTTAGATCAAGTGACATCAACCCATACATTCACCCGTGGCAACAAGATGGAGCCTGCAAGATTGGCTGGAAACAGTATGTTTTTGGAAGTGCAAGTGATGTCTCTTGCAATCAAATGCCTTTGAATATGGAAAATCGTAAAGTTATGAGATGTTCCAGTGTAGACAATGGATTGAATTCTCAAAATTCTCCTTTTCGTTCTCATCTAAGTTCATATGCTACAGCAAAAGTTTTGTCAAGTACTTTGAGTAGCATTGAAGGTCTTCAAGAATGGGACAGTGTTAGACAAGATTTTCCATCGGCATACTCAAGTGACAGTACCAAACAGTACAGCAACATATCCAGTGAAACATTGGAAACTAACCCTGAAAATAACACTGCTGAATTTGAGAATCCTTCTGCACAACCCGGTAACTCTTCAATGCAGGTTGATGAAATTGTGCTATTATATCCTTCTGAGTCTGAAAAGTCTTCCAAAAAACCGCCAGGGATTA
This sequence comes from Orthonyx spaldingii, assembly GCA_013397795.1. NCBI lineage: Eukaryota > Metazoa > Chordata > Aves > Passeriformes > Orthonychidae > Orthonyx > Orthonyx spaldingii. The sequence goes on from VZTJ01000675.1 coordinate 423,706, forward strand.
CGTGTGAGCAGGGAACACAGACACCAACTATGGGAAGGTATAAAAGGCAGAGAAGACATCAGAGAAGCTATACAGATGTTTCTGCAAAAAAGGAGAAAATAAACAGAGATTTATTTCATCAACCTTCTTCTTGGACAAGCATGCAGAACCTATCCGTGCATCTGTCACAGCTTCTTCAGAACACTTCTGAGCTGCTGGGAAACCTTTCCCAACAGAGTATTATAGATAATGCGCAGAATGCCAAAATCAACCAAAAAGGAACTGAAGGTGCTGTAAAGGCTGCTAGATCAGATAGCTGCACTCAGACTACAGCAGATGTAGGCACTCAAACTGAGATTTTGGAAGAACCTCAAAGCAAACATGAAGAAAAACAAGTGGAGGCAAAAATGGAAAAGGAATTGAGGACAGCTCAGGCAGTAAATACTGATTGGAAAGAAATTGGTCCAGACACAGTAGGAGAGATTCCCAAAAGGAAAGAGGAAAGAACACAAGAACCCTCTCTTGAAGAAAGAACACAAGAACAAACAGGGATGAAAAGCCTGGGCAATTCTGACTTCCATGACAGTCTTGACAGCATTTTGGAAGACTCATTTATGCATCTGCCTCTCTTACCCAAAGCGTCCACTCCTAGCTTACATTTTAAAAAAACATCATTAAATGCACAGCAGAATGTTGCTTTTGCTAGTACCAGAGTTTCACCTCTCACACCATCTTTGGCAAGTTCAGGGCAAGATGATTCTTCATGTACTGTAGTTAGCAGCCCTACCAATAGCACCTCTCAATCTCCAACATCTTATGCTCAGGATAAAAGAAGTGTCAATGAAAGAGACACTCCAGCTGAAAGAAAATTTTGGTACAAAAATACCCTGCTAGTCGATAGGGCCTCTTCCCCTATTCTTACTCTTAGTGCTAGTCCCAGCAGCCAGACTGCTTTTAGCAAGTCTGTCTGCCCTATTAAGGAACCTTTTGGATATTCCAGTGTTGCTTCCAGTCCCCTTCACAGCCAGAGAAAGCTGAGGACAGGTCCACAGTCCAGCATGCAATATCATGTGGACAATTTTTCACAGATAGAAACAGACAGTGAATCAAGCACCTCTAGAGAACACAAGGTCATCAGAAAGAAATCTGGAAGTTTTTCAGATAAGAAAGCAGCCAAAGAACTTTTAGGACAGGATGGTTCAAAAGACTTGGAACAAGAGCATAGACTCAGAGTTGACACCCACACTACCATTTGTGCAGAACGGCTGTATCACTCCAGCAGTATGTTGGAGGTGTCGGGCCACAGTGAAGTTGTAACCAGTGATGTCAGAGACCAGGGTTCAGTGGCACACTCCCTGCGTTGTATGTATGTTACAAGGAGTGGAAGAGGTTCTTCAGGTGGAATCGGGCATGAAAAATACACTGGGAATTCTGATACTGCTTTGATTCATAACTACCCATCTCCAAATGCTGACTTATTTTTTAATCAAAAAATTAGTGCCACTTGTTCAAGTAAGACAAATGCTGGCACATCCTCAGAACCTCTGGTAGAAGCATCTTCTCTACAATTTCATGATTTCTTCTGGAAGAATGAGAACAGCTGCCCTGCCCCACTCTCTGATGTGAGCGATGTGCAGACTTCCATCCGAGACGACAGTACAGATTCTGTCACTGGAAGTGAATGTGACACTGAAATTCCTCTCAGCAGGAATACTACTTTTGCAAAGCCATACAGGCCTCGGAGCTACAGTCTCCGTGACTTACCCATACACAATAAATTTAGCAACTGGTGTGGTGTTAAGAGCAGCCCTCCTCCTTTATTACTCGGCTTGAGTGGCAGCGTGACCGATTTAAGAAGTCAGGCAGAAAAGAAGCCTAGAAGCACACGATCAACACAAATGGAAGGGAATTACCAGTCTTGTGAGAGCAGGAGCAGAGAGATCAAGAGACTTCAGAGAGAGCGTGCCCAGATCATGTCTGGCATTCACCTGGATCTGCATCAGCATCCCCTCACAGTGGAACTGACTGAAGCAAAGCTCAATTACGGCATCGGGGAAACAGACGCCCTGCTGAGGGTCCTTCAGAGAGGAACTGCAGATGAGCCAGTGGCAATTCCAGTGAAGCAGCAACTTTATGAAAGGTAAATTACTTAATGTAGTGTTGTTTTAAGTATTTGCAATACACTTCATGCAACTTAAATAGCATTTAGTAATGAGCACTTAATCACTTAGTCACACTGAGTGAAGTATACGTGAAGGGATACAGTATCAGTCTTATTTTAAAAACCATTAAGCAATGCATTTAAGACAAAATTTTGGGGTTACTCCAAGAAAACAGAGAAAAGTGATTTGGTGTAATTCAAATTCAGTGTCACCCCACTCTTAAAATTTCTAGCAGCTATGAGATTTACCATGTGTACCTGGTAATTGTGGGAATATATTTAATTGATTTATTGCAATGTTGAAATAATTGCTACATCCTATTTATGAAAATATTCATGCTTCTGTGAATAAATGCTGCTGTATGAATAAACAAAAATAATTTTTAACCCCCCCATAAATATACAAAATAAATTTTTTAAAAATCAAGATACTTGATTCTTGTGATTGTAAAACTCAGTTTAGGAAACTGTTGCAACAAAAAATTTTGAAGCAGCTACATTTGCTCCATCTTCAATTTGCCTCTCAGCCATTACCAGCAGTAATCAAGACCCTCTTGTACATTTCCTACTGTTAGAAAAGCAGTGGAGTTTTAGAATTTCTGTGTCATCTGTCAGCATGTGAATGAAGGGAAAGTAGATGGTATTGAATTCCTACAAATATTTTACATTACAAACCTACCTAATATTTAAGTGCTTTAAAAAAATCAGAAAATGTAACTTTGCAGGGTGCATTTTATCACTCTAATCACATTTCCCTAACAGACACATGAGAACTATTGAAACTCTGAGGAAGGAAAGAGAAAAAAGGCTACAAAGATACCAAAGAAGCCGAAGTCTGAGTCCCCAAAAGCATCTGAGTCTGTCCCAGACTCTGGATACAAGTCAGAGGGATCTAGATCTCCCCAGCAGACGCCGAGAATATCTGCAACAGCTGAGAAGAGATGTGGTGGAAAACACCAGGTAGGGCATTAGAAACCTCTCGTTATGCTTGATGTTCATTAACAGTGTTCACAATGGGTGCATATTAATGGTTCTTACTGACATCCGAGACTTCAGTGGCAGAATTCTCCTCAATGTGGATGCATTAACCTTTGAGATAGAAATCTTGGAGGCTGATGGGTTTTAATTGCTTTTCTGGCAGATTTTCCTGTTCTAAATTGAAATATGATTTTCTCATGGTATTTCAAATAATTATGTGTGTTTCTCCTTATTTGTCCATTCTCACAGAGCTCAAGAACTAAAAAGAAGAAGCATTCAGCACCCTTCAGACATTGAACTGTTGCTCCGAGACTATCAGAGGGCACGAGAGGAAACCAAAACTGAAATTGCACGAGCTAGGGACAAACTTCGGGAGAGAGCAGAGCAAGAAAAAAGGCGGATACGGGAACAAATATTTTCTCAGTTACAGAAAGTGAGCATTATATTGAAAGTATAAATAATCTTGAAGTTCTCAGTATTTTCTTTTAATATAATTTTTATTTGGTCTTCTAGCATTGAGAAGTTACATTGATAAAGTAAAATCTTCAGTCTTTAACAGCTATATTTGACCAGCAAGTTAAGTCAGAGGCTTGAGAAGTAGAGAAAGAGCAACAAATGGGACTGATGGGACTGAAAAGAGATCTTTTTATAAGACTTCTTCCCCTTAAAAGCATCCTAGCATTAGTTTGATAGTCTGAACTCTTATATGTGAAGAAAACAGCAAAAACTGCGTTTTCCCAGACCGCCAAGTTTTACAGGGTCATTCCCTCTATAGTTTGTATAATCCGAGGCTTTCAAACAAAACTGCTTATTTAATGTTTTCTGTATGGCAAGTTTTTGTCAACACTCCATGAAAGAAACTGAATTTCTTTAGATTACTCCTCTTTCATCTTTCAGTGCTGGGGTGTTTTGGGTTTGTTTGTTTGTAATACTGTGATGCCTGTTACAGGAAGAAGCAAGACTGAAGACTCTTGCAAGTACAAGCACTTTATGTACAGACTCCAGCCTCAGTCTCTCCTCTGGCCCAACATCTGGTTACAACAGCAGTAATACTGCTACATACACTGCAAGTAACTTCAGCAGCCAGGAAGGGCAGGTGAGAAAACACTGGTATGTGAGGCTGATGTCTCCTGATGCTTCAACCAGAGAGACGTAATATAGGAACAGAGATGGTTCTGAGATTATTTGTATTCTATCACAGCTATCAAGCAGGACAAGTTTGCATCACCACTACACAGATGGGTGACATGGGGTGAGGGAGCATTTTGCCATGTAATTGCAAAGGACAGTGGCACTTATTTTTGGGGATTTTTTTTGTAATTCATAGATAAAAAATCAGATAATTACTACTATCAGAGATCTGTCAAATGTTTTAGAAACAACAGGCCTTTTCTTGTGATAAATCTGATAGAATCTGATATTCTCAGTGTGCCTCCCTCAATGATACATGTGTTGACTTAAGCTTTCCATGTGTGAACATGGACTTTCCTGCAGTCACTTTTGAAGTATGCAGCCATGCTAGCTCCTTACACTTGGTTTGCTAAATTTCCCAAGTCAAAGTATCATTTCATAACCAGGGGGAAGGCAAAGGTGTTACCTCATGATAAAGAGAAGCTTCCAACTTTGTAAGGCAGATTTGCTACTAATATTCCGCTGTCTATGTAACACTATTTTTCCTGGTTCCTCCCACTTCTGCACTTTCTTAAATCAGGTTTCATCTGGAAATACTTTGATTTCAAGAGATACACGAGGTCGTTCAGCTGTTAGAAATAGTCAGCTTTATACGTTAGAGCAATTGCATAAGGATTCAACATTTGGTAAGTAAATCATAGGTTCGCTTATTTTGAGTTGTATCCCAAAGACTAATGAGATTTGTCATTTATGCAAATCAAAATCCAATTTGAATCTAGGTATTGCAAGGATGTCCTTACCATTACATGATTTCAGAAAAATACCACCAACCAGTAGCCAGAGCTTGCTTAGAATTTCTTAGAAAATTAAATTATTTGCTTCCTCTGAAGTTGGTCTTTTGATGTGGTAGCATCAAAGCATAGCATTTTGAGATAATATCAGGATAATATTTTGAATGAAGGAAGCAGGGGGTGGGGGACCTAAAACTGTAATGAATATAGAATTGTACAAGTAAATTATTATTTTTAGCCTCAAGGCTTAAGCTGCCTATTCTTCCTTATTTTATTTTCTTACATGTGGCAGTAACTGTTAAAACTTCAGTACTGCAAGATGTCACAGAATGTCTAGGCAAGGGATGTTATCACTCCTTCTTTAGGATCAGATGGATTGGGAGCTCCAGTGGAGCATTTAAGTCCCTACAGTTTAAGAATAGTGGTGGGGTTCCTTTTTAATACTTTTATTCCCCCTACGGCTTTATTTATTTCCTGTAGAAGACAGCAGAATTCAGCCGCCTCTTCCTTCAAGTGGCACCAGCTGTAGGTTCACTCATGGATTAACTATTTCTGTCAACTCCTCTTCAACGAAAGGATACCAAGATTTATCCAAACATATCTTGGCTAATGCTACCACTGAGGTGAGTAAAAACAGAGTTTTCACCTATTCCTTCTGAAAGCTGTAGCAAAAATGGGTGGGACAAGTTTTGTTCTGCATCACAAATAGTTACCTATTTGTCAGGTACAGACACACACACACTGAACAGTTTTAAAGGATGGGTAAAAGTGAGCCAGGCTGCAGCCATGGGGTGCAGAAGAGAGTGTGGGGTGTTAGCTGGAATGTTTGAGTGAAGCTGGTGTCATTTGTCATTGTTTTCTAAGGTAATGGCAGCATGCTCTCACAACCTGAGGAACCTCTACATGTGCCAAGCAGCAGCTGGGTGGAAGTAAGTTTATGGCAGGTCTGTACAATGGGAGACTTTTCTCTGTTCCTAACCCTCTTGTGGGCAAATACCCTTCGTTTGCCTCTGACAGATACCAGTGTACAGAAAAAGAGGTGCAGGTGTACTACAAAGTCTTCCCTTCAGCAACAAGGCATGGATTTCTGGGAGCAGGAGTGATAGAAAGACCTCTTCCCTATGTGTGGGGACTGGTGAGAGATCCTGGCAAAAGGCATCTGTATGACAGCTCTATCAATACAGCTCGAATACACAAGAAGGTAACCAGCCACATTCACCTGGGTAAGTACCCTCACAGCAGATGACAATCACCATCACCCTTAGGATGTAGGCAGCCAGGAAGAAAGTTGAAGGCATCTTATTTCATTTCTTCATAAACAATTTCATTATTTGTTATGAGAACTTCAGCTTTGTGAGACCTTTCCAAAGCAAGGATGATATTAAACACATCTTGCTGAGAAGTGCAGCTAGAGACAGTGGTTTGAAAGTAAAGATAAACCTGAAGTGGGTTGGAAAAGCATTTTAAATGATATATTACAGCATATGAACTAGGGCTCTGCTCCCAGGCAACAAGTCAAAATAAAATATGTATCTGCATGTAAGGGGTAGGGGAAAATTGTGACAAGTTGTCAAAGTCTAATTCCCCTTTCTTATTTTTTTCCCCCCAGTATATTTAGTGACTGATACCTCCCTCTGTTACCTAAAGCAACCCCGGGATTTCTGCTGCATTACTGTAGAAGCCAAAGAGGTAAAGTGAACATTCTCTCTGCAGCACAGAGGAGTTGTTCTGATATCCTGGTTCAAGGATAAAGGAGAGAAATAAGTCAATCTTCATATTTGCAGAAGTGCCAGTGTAACAGAAAGGAAGCCATTCCTGTATTACACAAGTGAATTATGTGTAAAACCCTCTTGTGAATGATAATTGCCAACCGAGGCCCATTAGACAGTAACACAAGAGTTACACAATATATTCTGCTTGCAAACACACAGGATTTTCACAAAAATGTATTTAATACATAAAAGAGTAATAATTAAGTAAGTAATGTGAGAAATATGCCTTATGGCAAACAAAGAAAACATTGCTATATGCACACATTTTTTCAAATTGTCATCTTTACACCTTGTCATGTGCAGGAGAACTTGTCTGTCCTGGCTATTCAGTCTGTCTATGATGCATCCATGCCTCACCCTTGTAAAGAAGCAGTGAGAGGGGAGATTTTGCCAAGTGCCTGGATACTGGAACCTGACATAGTGAATGGAAGAGAGATCACCAGAGTTATTTACATGGCACAGGTAAGATTTTTCTGTGTGTCCAACTGTGAATGCAAAAAGCTGTTACACAGCAGACCACTTAAGAGCTGGTGAGCAACAAAAAATACAATCTTTATTTTATGCTCCATGAACCTTATGAAGTGACCACAAAGTCACCTCTCTTTCACACTTCTCTAGCGATGCAGAGAGTCTTACTAGGATTGTGTTTAAGCACATGTTCCCAAGTTTTTACAGTGTCCAAAGCTGCTTCCTTGGATATGAAGCTCTTCTGTAAAAGTTTCTTAGCAATCTTAGTATATGTTGTGTTCTCATGTGGTGAGCCAATATGGGGAGTCTTGTTTGCATTTTTGTCTGGCTGTGGGCACAGGAAGTCCACCTTGGGTTATACTATTTTCAAAATGCCTGAAAATACTTGGTACATTTTTCTAAACAAAGTCATTAATTCTTCACACTTAATAGATACAAAAGAGAAGTCAAGATTAGAATTCCAGTTAAGAATAAGAAAATGAAAATCTTGTCATCCATTTTTTAGACTCATTTGAAAAGTAGGCTCTCTTTCAGACAGCAGTACTATTTTAAAAAGTCCAGAAGAGAATGTCTTAATCGTTAAATTTATTTAAATGCTTATGTAGATATAAATTAATTAGTCCTTTAAACTCATCTTCTTAAAACTTTAGGATACATTTTTAAAAATATCATTAATTAGCACATGCATTTTACAATGCATAGGTGAAATGTATACATGCATTTTAAAATTTTATATGCATTTTATGTTGCCCTTTGGTGTATGCATATACATTTTCAGTAACACTGTGTGTCTCAAACTAGTAAACTTTAATCCAAGCTCAAACTCAAAAGCAATGTGGGTCATACCTGCTAGAAGCAACATCAAACAGCAAAGCTTTGAAAGTCTATGGAGTATTGGGAAGGAAAAGATACAACCCACACAGCAATGACAGCACTTGGCTGTAAACTACTTTCGTGCCTTAACACATACTTGTTCCATCAGAGCTATTCCACACTGGAGAAGCATTCTGTTTAGAAACAAGTACAAACCCCAACATGCAGCCTTTCTTCTGATTGCTGCAGGTGGACCTTGGTGCCCCGGCCGTCCCTGCCAGGCTCCTGAGCTCCATGGCGAAGCGACAGCCCCTGGTGATTGCACGGCTGGCTCACCTGCTCACCGGGCAGTGCTGCAACACCACTGCGCACTGAGGAGCAGCTGACAGCTCACAGCGACACACAAGTGTGTCGGAAAGGGGCATGGAAAATCCTGCCTCCTAAGGCAGCCACCACCAAGCCTCACTTAGGAGCCTGACTGCTACTGCTGGACTATATGGAAGTACAGTTAAAGAAAAGGAACGTTTGTTTTAGCCAACACCACTTAGAAGAAATGCAGCAAGTTTAGTGGGGAACCTATCCTCCTGGAGACAGCACTGGAAAACCTCCGTGGAAGAGAAGAAAGGTATGCTGCTCTGTAAAGAGCAGAGTAAGAGACTTTGCTTTACAATAGCCAGAATCTTAGAGTGTATTACTTAACTCCTGTTCCATGCAGCTTCAGAGATCAACTTCTTTCTTTACGTAAGCTTAGACTGGAAGCAGTATCTGTACGGCTTGAGACCTTTTACAAGCTCTTGAGCAGAGCTGCAAAGCCACTTTCTAATGATAAGTACCAAATGCAGAATTCCTGACTGTGTAGATAAAACATTTTTCTTAGCTGGCTGCCTATCCTTCCTTCCCTTTGAAGAAGGAAGTTAAAGCAGTGCAATATTCACTAGTCATCCTACAGCCTGGATAGATTTTTTCATGTATCTGGCTGACTGCTTGCAGCTGGTGTAAGGTGTTTCAGATTGCCACTACACTATGCAGCATCACTGGATACCACCATACCTCAGGACACAGTTTTACTGTACTGCAGAATCAGGTGCTTTGAAATAAAGAAACCAAACAGTTCTACACAGTGACACTCTCATGGATAGGCTAGTACTCAGTAATCAGCTTGTTTCTATAATTTAAATCCTGCAAGTAGGAGTAGCTCCAACATTTTTCCATAATGGCTTTTTCTATCAGCCCATGTACACTTTCACCCAAATGCATTAAGAGCTGAAAATGTAGCCTGGTCATAGTCTTACCACATTTCTTTGTACATAATGTGATCAACTGTCTCACTGCAGCAAGTACAGACTATTCCCATTCAATTACCTCGTGGGACTTCTGTGGAACTTAGTCCAACAATCCTGCTGTCAGGCTTTACATGTTTGTTCAACATAATCCCTAGCTGGTTCACACATTCCTAAATTTAAACTAAACCACAACCGCCTCAAATATCCAAGTAACTTCATTTAATTCTTCAGCACAACAGTACAAAATCACTTTAGATATATCTAAGCAATAAAAGCTGCTATGTTATGCTTTCATTAGCTCAAAAAAGTCCACACTGTTCAAGAAGCTCTTGCACTTTGAATTTGTCAAGTGAGAAATGTGTACTCAAGCATCCACCCTACTGCAGTCAGTGCCAGCTGCTTTAACACAGTTACTTTCAGTACAAGGTGCATTTTCTCAGCATATAGTGAAGTTAGCTGCACTTACCACCTTTGAGTTCATGAGCCAAGATCTACTTTTACTCTATCTTTGCACAGGTGTAATTTTGGCTCTCAGCTTCTATGTAACTTCCTGTTACTAATATAATGAGTTTTAAATGAAAAGACAATAGCTATTTTAAATTGATATTTAAGAAAATAGCAGTTTTGATACATACCAGCCCAAGGCTTCCTCCTCAGCCTAGATCAGGGAGGATAACAAAATCTTTCACTTACAAATTTGCTTTGTTTCATCTTTGGATAGTCATGGTTACAGTCTTAACACCAATATATTACTGTTCTTTTTTTTGGTGAGGCTCAGCGTTTTGCTAAAAGCCTGAGTCACAGCATGGTTCACTTTGAGCATTATGCATCCTACACAGCCCCTCAATGCAGAATGGGTAACCTGTCACAAAGTCTTCTGCAACTGAGCGAAATGACAGATTTCCAGATTTGTAACCTGTCAATGCCCCCCCTTTGGTGGAAACCCAGGAGGAAGAGCAAACAAGGCAGTACATTAAAGCCCCAGGAAAAATGAGCAGAACCAGCAGCACGAGATATTGGCTTTGTCCTTAGTGCTACTTCCATAGATTTCCAGAGCAGGTAGGGAAGGTCTTCATACAACCCATTGAATATTTGCTCAGTGCTTTGCTTTTTTTCCCTTTTATTTCGGACACGGCACTAGTGATAAAGCAGTTTTTGTAGGAAGAACATCTCGGGGGATTCCTGTTGATCAACGATGCCAGTGCCTATGAAGGATAGTGTCTTATTGTACAGTGCATCAGATGTTTATTTTTATATATTCTTAATATTTTTTTCTACGTTTACAAATTAAGTTATTTATATATGCTTGGTTTGAAGTGTTTTTATATGCTATCAAAGCTAAGTTTTATTTTTATCAGTATTGAATTAATGTAACTTTTTTTTAATACAATCGTCAATTGATACTAAAAAGCCTATTTATATGAATGTTTTCTTTTGCAAATACAACATTTTATGGTACTTGCTAATGTACGGCATTGGTTTGTTTGGAAGAAAGAAACAAAAGCCCAGCAGATATCAAATTTGGTAATCTACAACAGGCAAAAACCAACTTCCTCTAAGTTACTGCTGAGCAGCAGATGATCAAACCAATTGTATTGTACCACCTAGAGTTGCATCTCTACTCCTAAATCAAGGTTGCTATTTTCATATCCACAATAAATGGTATTTTCTACACAACAAAATGTGCCCCGCCTTATTTTGCTCCAGCTAAGATACCCATCTATGGACCTATGCTGGATAGAAAAACAACATAAAGGCAAGTTTGTGAAAACAGATGTAGGTCTACTTACCTGCTGAGGAATGGGCATGGAATATGAACTTTTAGCACAAGAATCACGAAGCCAGTCACTGCTTAAATTTGGGTTCTGTGACAGTGCTTTGTCCAAGCACAGGGGTTTTTTTCTGGTTATTTAAAAAAAAAAGTGGCTGGAGCTTCTTCCTGAGTCCTGTTACACAACTCCCCAGACCTGCACATTCAGAAGGAAGTTAATATAACACCATTTTTCCTAATTTTGAGAGCTGTGAGTTTGCAATAGGAAAGACTGGCAGAAGAAAGGCCACACCCTCAGAGCTGGCTTTCAGAGAGCTCCTGCTCTGCTGCCTGCAGCACCTCTGGCACCAGGGCAGTGCCCAGGACAGAGGGACAATGCCCGAGGCACTTGTGCTGAGAGGAGGCCACCAGCCCAGGGGCTGCAGGGTCATGTCCTCATGCTCCACAACTGCTCCTGTGCCTTGGATACAGAGTTGGGGGTCTGGCTGTACAGAGCAAACATGCCTGGGGGCCGTGGGGTGCCCAAGAACCAGCATCACTGCATGAAGTCATAAGAACACAGAAACAAGTGTTTCTTACCTGCTGGGTCACACTGCAGCACTGTCTCCTGCCCCACAGGGTACAACTGTGTTCTCTGGTTGCTGGAAACTGCTCCTGGGACTTGGTCACCTTGCAAATAAAAACTTCCAAACGTTGCATTAGAGAAGGATAATTCCAGTACTCTTGAGTTCATGAAAATGGCTGTGGCCATTATATCTATGCAAACAGTTTTATGATACCCAAATAAAATCCGTGCCAGAACCAAGAGCACCTTTTTTTTAACAAATGTGGATTCCAGCTTTTTCCCCTTTCCACCACCTGCCCTCCCTTACATAACAAAGTAGAGTCCTATTTCAGTAGAAGCTCAACAGGCCGGACAGGAGGTCTGTACTGCACTTTCTCTGCCCCATGCTTTGTGCAAGGTACCTGTTTTGTTCTTCAGCCTAGTACGGAGAGGTTCTATATTGACAGCTTGAACACAAGACAAGACCTTTAACAATGTTTATTATGACAACAATTTCAAATGAGATCTGCAGCAAAACATCACATAATAGCCTCAGGGAGCAGGTATGGCATGATATGGTATACTTGCAGTTCAATTTGTAGTGAATTGTTCCATTTGTATTTGTATTGCAGCATGCCCACTTTTAGGGACTGTTTCATTCACATCAGAAAATCCCTAAAAAGAGGAATGCAGATGGAACCTGCCAAATCTTTCAGTACAGTGCTTAGTAAACAAGACAAGAAAAATTGCCATACAGTTCAGACACTGATGTTCCTCTATGACTTCTCTTTCTCTATCACATATTTTAACAGAAGCCACAGTTCTACTTAATGAGTCCTGTCTGTAATTTTTCTCAAATCACTGACTCCAAGATTTCACCTTTTCTCACCTTATACAGCGAAGAGGTTAGTTAATTAGCAGGCTAAACAGCCCTGGGCTTCACCTTGTCCAGAGGCTGTTCTTAAATCACACAGAAGTTGATTTCTGGAAAAACCTACACTAATAGGACACTCCTAGACAAAAGGAAATAATGTCCTCACTGCTATGGGGCAAGGGGAGGGAATCCTGTAATACATCTGATGAGCACCTACACATATTCTGCTACTCACCAGCAGTCCCTGCTCCAAATCCCAGTTCAAGGAAATACTTGGGGAGAAGGAGTGTGAACAGGAGGTCACATTCTTGATGACAATCTGTCTGTAAGGGCAGAAAATACCCATTGTCTCCTCCAAAAATCAGGCTCCTTTCAAAACCCATTCTCCAGGGAACATCACAGTGCTTCTTCACTACTTTGTCTGCTCTTCCAGGCTGTAGTCTTCTTGCTGCAGCACTTCCTGACTGATAAAACCCAAACTCAAGGCAAGAAAAATTATTAAAAAAACAGTGAATAGCAGCCAGATGCTATTTATGTTCACAACTATAAAAGTGTCTTAAAAATACTGTCTTCAGTAAAAAATATAAACAGATATTTTATCCCTTATTTCTATTAAAAGCCCTGGGAAATGACAAGTTCTGTTTCCAACAACAGATGAAAAAACAAGCATCTACATCATTTAAGAATAATGCTGTCAATGGTCTAGTGGATTTATTTACTATGGTTTAACTTTTAAAATCAGTCTTAAAAAAATTAAAATCAAACCTGCAACACTGAGCTTACAATGAAAAATAAATATAGGCACATCTCTGTGTCATATAGGTTCACCTCTTCCTTCCCCCGACTGTAGAGGCTTTGTTAAAAGACAACATGAGAAGTCACACTGAGTTAAGAGACAGTCACCAGGAAACCATCTCTCTGATCACAAAGTAACTTGAGTTGATTCCTGGGTTTGGTCACAGCCTGTTGCTATACAAATACAAAAAGTGTCTCTGAGTCTAAAAAACAGCTGCTCTGAGACACAATCAAGGTGCTTAAAAGACTTTTGACCTGGAGATCCATTTGCTGATGTAAATCCTTCAGCAGAGCCACCACAGTAAAATGTCCACGACAGAAAGCCCAGTGCAAGTTTTGCACAAAGTGACCTCTTATCTTCAGTATGTTCCCAGCAAAGGGCTCCCAGTCCTTTCAGAAACACTGAAAATTCCATTTGCATCTTCTTCAGTAATTTTTGTCCCCATAGTCCACCTCTGCTAACTTTGTGTGGTCACAGTAGTTAGAGATTGTCTGGTCAGCTCACAAGGGTTAGTCCTGGGCTCCTCTGTCTGATGTTCTGATACAAATACTTGGGACAGGGCTTTCAGGTCTTTTACAAAATCCTGTAACAAATAGACACAAACCAGGGAATGCTTAGTAATCTTAACAAAGAGGCTCCATTTTTCTATAAAGAACTTTACAAGGCTAAACATGTTGATGGTTTTTCAATGTAAAAACCTAGACAAGCTTTTCTGTAAATCGTTTTCTAGACAATTGATGAATGCCTGCAGACATGCTCACTCTCCCCCCCCACTCTGATACCCACACCCTTTTCAGACAAGATCACTGCCACAATTTAAATGATTAAACAGCTCCAACGTGCAAGTGCTCACCAGCCTTGGAATACTGTCCATTTTTAGCAAGACATTTGGGTGGATTCCTACATTTTGACTATGGCTAGAATAGTGAGACTCTTCTAGAACATTCCAACTGCTCTCACACTCTGATGGTAGGAGGCACAGGGATTTAAGTGCACGACTGGTCAGTTAAGACCCTTCCCAACAGGTCATTCTCAGCTGGAACACAGCGAGCACACTCAGGCTAGAACTGAGAGCTGGTAACTGAGCCAGCTGGTCTCCACACTGGTTTACAGTTTTCTTGGAAATGTTTCCACTGCATGGGCAATGTTGGATTCACTCAAGTACAGCTTTCAGCCAAATACTAGCAACAGAAACAAGCTGGTTGGAAGCCAGTCCTTCCTTTGCATTAAGCAGGAACGACAGATGGGAAGGTTATGGGCCTCATCTACATGAAACAGAAATGCAAGCATTGGCTGTTTATATAGCTTTACTTTTTATTTCACTTATTGTTCACACACATCCAATTACTTACTGAGGGCCAAGGGAGCTCTTCAAGGCTACGCAGGCAACTCTGGATTTCACTAGTTCTCATTAGTTCATGTTCTATAAGACCATGAAGCAAGAAAAGGAACAAATCCCCCTGCACAAGAGAAGAAAACATCAACAACTCAAAAATAAATTTATTGTGTGCTTGTTTCTTTATCCATATATAACTCACACTTTTCTTTTTGGATCAGAATGTGCAGAAAAGGAGCAAGCACGTTATCTATCTTCATGTGACGAGGAAAAGAGCAACATGCAAAACGAGCAAACAAAATTTCTTTAGTTCATACACTGATTGTATCCTACCATAAAATCTCAAAATTCTCAGTTTATAAACACACCAAGAATTTAATTCCTGCCTGATCAAGATTATTTCTTTGACTTCTGAAATAAGCTGGGTTTAGTCTGCAACTAAAGAGGGTGGTTTTCAGCTTTAGTTGGGGTGCTTGTAACACCAACATGCATACAGAAATGCAAGCTGATAAAAGACACAGGAATGCAACCAATGACAGTCACGTGTGGCCGGTTCTTGCAACATCCTAGGCCAAATGGGCCATTTTGCCATTGGCTCCTAAACAAAACTGCACCTTCCCTAGGGCCCCCAGGCAGGTACCCACCCCTGACAAGTTGTACACGTTCCTCTCTTTCACTGCCCCAGGAACAATGCCAGCCAGCAGTGACCAAACCCTGCTGGCCTCAGCCACACGAGCCACCAGTGAGCACTGTGGGCTGGCAGAATTCCACACGTGGGAATAAGCTTTACCTCTCGCTGCTTAACTTCTGCAAGATAACCAATGTTCTTCTTGCTGAAGATCAGCTGCACAGGCACAGATGTCCCAAAGTCCTCCTTCCAGATGGAGAATAGCAGTTTTAGAAGGCCAAAGGTGGGATTGTTCTTTACACACAGCCGCTCAGGGCTCTTCTCTGGGGATGTGATCCCAAGATTCAGAGGAACACGATCTGAAACTAAGAAAAGGATGAAAAATGAATTCCTATAGCTGCATTATTTCCTTTTATACTCATCATCTTGGTTCAGCAGCACACTTAGTACAAACCAGTGAACCTAAGAGGATTGGAGTTTAGAAATATGCAAAATTATAAGCTTTGAAGCTATACAGATAGTATGACATAGGAAGATATTTATATTCCTCAGACAAAGAACACCAGTTGGAATATAGCCCCACATCGAGAGACAGCCTAATATTTAGTGAAAGAGAACCTAGGTGTTACTGCAGAGGAGAGAAGAGTAACACAGTTAAACATTTAAATCTATAGACAGATTGAACCCCTGTCCATAGTTTAGACTATAGGCAGAGTTGCATGACTTCACCCTAGTGAAAGTAACACTGAACAGTGTTTAACTGCAGATGAACACAAAGAGAAGGAAGATACCAGTTCTTCCTTGGTACAGTCTAATGGAATGGGACAGGTTGACACTGCTGCCCCCAGAATAAATTTCACAATATTCAGATGTGAACTGTCTTCTGAAAAAACAAATTACGTATAAAACTTCTAAAGCTGGTTCTAAAACCAGGAAATTAGAAGATTGCCCATGAAGAAAACACCTACATCGAGATCACGAGCTCCTGCTCAGAGAAAAATTGTATTTACACATCAGAGCAAGACAAAAAAAACCAAACTGAAAATGTTCACAGGAGTCAATACACAGGAAACAAGTTACTTCCATTCTTTCCATAAAAAAGCCATAAAAACATAATTTAATGGAAAAGGCCCTTACTCTTAGGAAAAAAAGCCCAAACTCAACCACAATTTTTTTGGGGCAGAAATACTGAAAAACATATCCCATATTTAAATGAAGCTGTCAATAAATAAAAAACAATGGAGAAGTGAAACAGATCAGAGGGATGGTTAGTCACTGTACAATTCTGTTTCGCAGAATGTAAGAGGGAATAAGAGCAACCACCCAAACTGACAGAAAAAAATCTGCAGACTCAATGACACCAAAGAGAGTCAAATATCCATGAGCTCTAAACACTTAAATCTCTGACCTCAAGCATCTAAGACAATTGTAATAACAGATTTCAGTCTCAAAGAGCTTATCATAACTGACTTACCCAGCAAAGAGGCCAACTCAACTGTGCACTTGGCCAGCTGCTGTTCCGATGTGGGACACATGAACTGAAAAACACAAAAAAAAGTTGTATTTTTGTCCCCATACTGCAGACTGAACAAAACAGGGCTTCACAAAGGATAAAAATATCTGAGAAGAGCAAGCAATTTACAGCAAAAAGCACAGAGCTGTAATGAGGAGACCACTAAAGACTAAGAGACAAAAAGGGTCATATATGAAAAGGGGATTCACAAGGGCAAATTGAAGTAACAAGCAGATCTACACAGTATAAAAAATGCAGTGCAACATTGGCACATTTGAGCTCATATAAAAACCCCTCAACTGAACTCAACTGTGAGGCAAGGCAAACTTAACAAGTTTACAGGTATCAAGACAGCTCAGTGATTCAAAGGGGGGTTTTGTTGCTTTTTTACATCTTTTACCTTTCTGCATCGAAGTGTCTGACTCAACCTTCCCAGCAAGCACTCCAGCCACACATAGTCAACCACTTCACCCTCATCCCGTGGGCCAACAGCAACACAGAGCACATCCTTGATGAGAAAGACAACAGTAACCCACACATTAGTGTCCTGCTCTTCCACAAACAGATCTTTGGACCTGTGACAGAGTAGTTAATAAATAGTTCTTGGGTCCTCATTAAAACCAAAATCTAAGCTAGTACATACAATTCATAAGACAGATTAAAGCTGATTTTTCACAACCTTACCAAGATCTCATTTTCTAGCACAGTTGTCACTAATGTTACGAAGTAAAATTCAATGATGGCACCAAGTTCATCTTCCTTAAAAGTACTAGCACTGAAAGCTCTAGATAAATCTGACAGCACAGAAGTGAGTTCAGGATAGAAGTGCTACAGAAATCCAGCGCCCTCTTATATTGTCAGGGAAGCTTCAGTGTCAACCCAGCAGTTTCCTCACGCAACTTGCCCTCGCTCTTTTTGTTTTAGCACAAGCAAGGAAGCATTAAAGGATGTGAGAGCTCATTCTCATGCAACTGCTGGGAAAGCAATGACCATGATAACCAGCATTACTTGTCTGTCAAGCAGATAAGCAGCTGGACAAAAATATGCAGAATACATAATGGTAGAAAAAGTGAGGTGTTCAGAATTCTTCTTTTCCTTATGGGGTACATAGGTTAAATGATTGCAAAATTGTACACAATACTATGGTGTCCACACTGTGGTTTCCATCCTACTCATATCAAAAAGGCCACACTGCCATGCTACCAGAAATCCTGTATTCGAGGCAGCACTCCTAACAGGGAACTCTGATCTAGACACAGCAAGCAGGGGTTGAAAAAACCTGAGAACTTTCCATCATGCTTCCTAAGCACTTCCCAAAGCCAGTTCCTCAGAACCAGAACAGTCTCTTTAAAAAAACCCCAAACAAACCAACAAACCCCTACAAAAGAACAATAAAAACAAACTACAAAAACACCAACGTGAAAAACAGAAAGGGACTTGGGGCAAGCCAGGAAGGGAACACTGTGTACCTTAATCTCATTGATGATCTGAGAGGGAAATGGAGCACAGTGCTGACAGCCTGGAGGACAGTCCCTTCTCAACTCCAGAGCATCCTCGCCTGGCAAGGGAAATCCTGGGACTTTCAGCATTCTGTTGAAGGTCGCCTTCACTTCCCTTTTGATAAGTGCTACAGAGAACAAATCCTGTCTGCTTCAGTTTTTCTCTCCACTGAAGCAGAGAATCATTTCCAAATACTCTTAGCCTCTCATTCCAAGGGCCACAGTGAATAAGGAAAAAAGACAGTTTACATTTTCAAACCCCTCTGTCTGACCTCCCACTATATTTAATGTGCAGAAGCATATGTGGAGAGTGTGTGCTAACCCACAGCTGCAGAAGGCAGCCACCCATTACTGCCAAGTACCACTGGCAACTCATCTCACTTCCCATCAAAATATTTCGGTGGGTTTAACAAACACAGTAGCTAAGCCAGAAGGCAAAGCCAAAGTAGCAAACTGATTCAGTGTGACCATACCAGTTCAACCACTGTGCCCATAAAAGCCATATGTCTTCTACCAAAATAAGTTTTGATCAGCATCCAAAACACTAAACTCCTGTGGCTGCAAATGGTACTTGGACATTCCTCTCCAGACTTTTGGCACAACCTCTTGAAAAAATGGGTTTTCAGAGATTCTGAAGAGCTGCCAGAGCAGTATTGCAGAGTAAAAGGACAACACTTGCCTTCAGCCTGCAGAAAATACACCCAGTCCAAGAAGTGTTTGTTTTACAGGAGATTTCAGAAGCACTTTGTACTTGTGAACCATAAGGTGGCTTGAGGGAGTCGTTGTCTGGATGTGCTAAGACAACTTCAGCCTAGATGACATTTCCAGAAGGAGCTTTCGACAGCATTTATTCTCACCATCCTACAAGACTCCATAACTAAAACTCACTACCACAGGCCAAGCCCAAAAGATCCCCAAAGAAAGTTCTTAGAGCTAGAAATCATTCCTGTTATTCCTAAACAAGGAGGGATAGAGAAACTGCATACTTTCCACTAAAAGAAAAACTAATAGCACCAAGTACTTTTTAACACTGTCTATCCCTCGACCTCAGAAAAAAAGAGTACAATGCACAGGTTAGAAGCACCAGTTCAAGGTAAAATAACTCACCTGCAATGTTGGCAGAGAGCCAGCCACAGGCTCTCTCAGTAGCCAGTTCCACCGCAATGTTTTCTGCACTATTTAAAACCTTTAGAGGAAGGATAACAAACGATAGGAGATTTACTATCAGTCACAGCACTGTAGTCAGTAAAAATTTAGAAGGAAGTCTAGAGGAAAAAGGTTTAATTTTGGCATGCAACAATTAAACTGAGCACCACCACCTCCCTGGAAACTGCTGGTTTGAGCAATACGACTGACCCATTTTGATTTTCCAAACCTCAACAACTCTTGTGGAAGTTGGTGCTAAAACAAAAGCATTATCATTGCAAGATAAGGGCAATTTATACAACATTCTAGCCTCAATAGTCAGCTATGAGCTGGAGTATCACTTTACCCAGGATATGCAAGGCAGCCCTGTAAAGTGACTCTCCTTAGCTAACTATCAGTCCTCCCAGGAGGGCATCAATAGATTCCCTTGACCCGAGCTATTAAGGGATAAGTGAAGCTGCAATGGAAAAATGGTAATGATCCAGACTTAAAGTCAAGGCTTTTAGTAAGTTTTAGTGAAAATACATACTGCTGCAGATGTCTCTTCTGGCAACAACACCCTTACTGCCTCAGGGCCTTTTTTTTTGCAAAATCTGCAAGAAAAGAAACAAAGTGTGCCACAGGATTAGTTGAAGTTCCTGGACAACACTCAGAGGTTCATTACATAGCAATGCAACAAATCAGACTAAAAGAACCAGACAAGCAAAGGGCAATTACAAGCAACCAAGCTGCAACATCAATTTTCCAAAGAGGGAAAATACAATAGGTGCAGTGGATGTCTGTTTGGAGCTGGATGCAGAGGGACACACAGCACCTTTATTCCTTCTTACAAACAGTATTAACTGGCTGGAGGCACAGCAGACACTCACCCCAAGAAGAGCAGAGGGCATGGTTTATAATGACCAGAACCTGAGCATGACAGGCCAAGTTAAATTAGGCTTATAGATTCTGCAGTAAGAAGAGATAGGAAGGCACAAGTTTAAGTAACTTTTCCTCCTTACTCTCTGCCTTTGATGAGTGCCTGGGCCCCTTCCTCATACAGATGAGTGCACACCTCTTCAAGCAGTTTGTCATGATTAACATCCTCCTCCTTCACTTTATCTTGCAACATGGCTTCAGCCCTTTGAACCAACTCTGCTACCAGTGTTGCCCTGCAACAAAACCAAGAACAATCAGGCAGACTGAAATCAATACAAGAAACAGTGCAAACTCACTCTACCCAACTCTTCTCCCCATCTCCAATGCAATAAGTCACTCTGCTAAAAAAAAAAAAAATCAGTCATGCAGCATTTAGTACTGTATCATCTCCTTGTTCTGTATGTATGGAAGTAAGCAGCAATGAAGACACCAGAACAGTATTAATACTCAAGAGTCAAAAGCCTTTAGGTTTTACTAAAAACACATTAGGTCACAGGCCTCCTTTCTGGCAGCAATATTCTTGTATGCTCAATTTATAGTGCTCAGAAGTTCAAAGATGTCAACAGCAGCCCACTACAACCACCAGTCCTTAGGGGCTGATAACATTTAATGGCTTCAGCAATCTGGACAACAGAACAGTGCAAACACTGAGCAAGCTCATGAGCTGCAGGGCAGGGCTGCCACACAGGAGGACTGTGAAAAGAGGGAGAAATGCACTGACTGTGCACCTGTACAGGCTGGGGTCTACTGGCTACAGAGCAGCTCTGCAGAAAGGACCTGAGGTTCCCAGAACACAAGGGAAGTGAGTTAGGAGTGTCCAAAGAAAGCCAACCTTATACTGGGCTGACAATAGCAACAGTGCAGCCAGCAAGTCAAGGGAAGTTACTGCTTCCCTCATCACTGTGAGGCTGCATCTGGAGTAGTGTGTCCAGCTTTGGGATCTCAGGACAAGAAAGCCATTGACAGTTTGAGTAACTGCAGGAGAAAAGAAAAAAATTATTAAAATAGCTGGGATGCTGGAGCACACACCTACAAGGGGGAGTCAGTTTCACCTAGCCTGGAGACAAGAAAAAACTGAAGGGAGAAGGAAAAGTTACAGAGAAAACAGAACAAGACTTCCAGGAAGAGCCCTGCTAAAAGTTGACAGGAATATGCACAAGCTGGAACAACACATATTCTGATAGGATATAAGGAAACATTTTTCACAAAGTCTAGGAAAATTCAGCATTGGAACATGGTACAAAGAGGCTGGCTGAATCCTCATCCTTAAAAGATGAAAACTTTTCCAACTGAAAAAGGTGCCAATAAACCTGATCTAACCTGAAAGCTGGCCCTGGTTTGAGCAGGAGTTTGGATCAAGTGACCTCCAGAGGTCACTTCTGATATGAGATTTTCCTGTTGTTAGCAAGAATGTTCTGAAAAGGCTATAAAGTCTCAATGCTGCACTACATTCACATACAAAGTGTTCCACAGTTGTATTCCCCTCCTCTCTACATCCCTTCACAAATGCTCTACAACAGCAGATGTTGCTGGTCATAGCCTTACACAGCTTTGGTGTTCTGCCACACAGCACACCACCAGGGAAGCTTCTTTCCCCCATATACCCAAGTTTAAAGGATCAACTCTTTGCCTAATTATAATGTAAAGTTGCTTCTTAAGTCACAGAACAGATGACCAGCACTTACTTGATGTGCTTAACACAGTTGGATCCCACCCGCTCTGCCACAAATTCCACTGTTCTCCGTAGGGAAGGAGGCTGGTTGTGGAAAAAGGCCTGTTCCAACTCTACCTGTTCAAGAGAAAGTGCTACAATTGATTGGAGCACTCCACCCAGACCCCCCTCTCACCAACACAGGAATGGACAGAACTACCGTCTGGAGATGTACTAAAAGACACAATTTGCCTACACTAGAACTTTCTGCTACTGTAGCATTCATCATCCCAGTTTTACTCCCTATTCCCTTCTAACCATTTAGCCCAAAGCTCATTATCAGGGTTTCTGAAGCTACAAAAGACCTGTAAGGGGAAGAATGGGAGAGTTCTGACAGAGCCCACTAGTAGTGAGTCACCACACAGGGCTTGCTTTGGAAAGAACAAGCCCTTTTAATCACAGGCTGATAATCCTGTAGGCTCCTACACACGTCCTTCTTTAGGTGGAAAGCATGGCTACAATCTAACCAAAACAAAGTACGAGAAACATACCAACGTTTTATGTTAAAGAAGAGGGAAACAAATAAGACTAGTTGTTCCAACTGCAAGAATATTTACTGAGGTTATCTGGATTTCAGCACCCACACTGTATCCCAG
Source organism: Orthonyx spaldingii (assembly GCA_013397795.1). Lineage (NCBI taxonomy): Eukaryota > Metazoa > Chordata > Aves > Passeriformes > Orthonychidae > Orthonyx > Orthonyx spaldingii. The sequence continues at coordinate 446,414 of VZTJ01000675.1, forward strand.
CCACATGACTGTAACAGAAAAGCAGGGAGTAAAGATACCTGACTGTTAAACACAATGTTCCCCTGCTGTCTAGGTCCATTCTTTCTTTCCCTGGCATTAAGAGACCACTGTATAACCCTACACTCACACAGGCACATTTCTCCTGCCCCTTTCGCCCTTTCATTTCACTCCCTAATTTCGTTACCTGCAGTTTCCGCTGCGTGACAGAAGCCTTGGGTGCTAAGGACTCTGCAGCTGTGGGAGTGATTTTCCTAATAAAACCACCATTTTTTCCTCCACTACCAGCCACAAAAGAGGCAAGCAGTTTACGCAGCTCACCTGTACAAGAAAACATGCAAAAGCCATCATCAACCTCATATGCAAGGAGAAAAAAAAATTAGTATCAAAACTCAAGAAAGAGACTTCCACTTTTCCAGTCCTGTTCCCAGAGCAGATTCTCTCAGCTTCTACAAAAGCAGAAGCTTCAGTAAAGCAGAGGGGACATCCCACACATTTAACTGGCAGGGCACAGCAAGGCAGACAAGGCTGTGAAAAGAGGAGGCTTCCAAAAAGCTCCCTAGCACATGGGAATTGTTCAGAAGGATGTGGAAGCAGTCATTTTTATGCATTCCTTTTTAGTGTGGCAAGCAAGAACCATAAAGTCTACATGGACAACAAGGCAAGCAGAGTTACACGAAATTCCAAGAGAGTCAGGAGAAAATACTGGGGGGAAAGCTGGACAATCTATTCACCCCTAGAAGCTTTCATGATGCAGGTTTAACATACAGTTTTCCTACTAAGCCCCAAGAAGCAGAGCACCATCTCACCATCTGGGACTCTACTGTCTACAGAGAGGAATTTTACCATTACCAGACAGAGCCCGTGAAAACGCTGTCTCAAACAACAACCTGACCAAACACCAGGGCACTAAAGGATTCTTCCCCTCTGCCTGGCAGCAGAAATATGCTCAAGAATCAAGACATTCCTCACAGAACAAACACCTCTTCCTATACCTAGGATGGAAAAGTTGTGCACATAATCCTTGTAATGCTTCCTTCCAGTTTGTGAGGAGTGACCCTGCCCCTCCACACTCAAGCTCTGTGGATCAACTACCCTGATTATCTAGCCTCCCTCCCCCAGCTTCACCAGATACTATCCACAACTGCAGGAGCTTCTGCAATACAGCTTTTTATCAAGGTTCTTGCACACACAACTGAGACCTGAAGTTTTGAGGAGGGGTAAGAAAGGTGACCCAAGGACTCACAGTACCAAATGACAAATATAAACAACTAACTAAATAAAAGTAAATACACACTAAGATATTTTATGTATACAGCAAAAGTAAGTAAAATACTCACCAAGATAGGGACAGCAGGTATAAAGTAATTGCTGATCCACCAAGGGTACAAAGTCCTGGTGAGAAAATGAAGGAAATGCTGAAAGGATACAGCAGGAAAGAAACAGTCTTCAAGTCAAAAATCCCATACATGCAGTCATAGGCAGGTTTCAGGGCTACCTTTCTATAAAAACAACAGTTAGATTTCAAATACACAGCAAAATTATGCACTTTGCAGCCGAAGTGTTCAGTCCAGCCCTATAATACAGAATGAGCTGCTCTTCATTTATTAGTGTAGCTCAGCCTTTGCCCCTTATCACTATCAAAGCCCAGCTGAAAGCTGGGTTGAGGAAGGGAACCAGGACTGTTGCCACAGCTTCTACTCATAAGGGAGGAACCTTTCCATGGAGGAAAACAAATGAGGCACATCTGCTATGCATTACACCTCCACAAGTGCCTTCATCCAGACTCACTGGAACATCACACCGTGGAGAAATGTCACCCCAGTATTAACACAGTACAGGCAGGGCCAAGGGAGGAACAGGAATTTCAGATCCCATCCACCAAGGCAATGTATCTTAGCATACACACCCCTTTTCCATGGAATACTATATATCCCCTTGCATGTCTGGGAGTTATCTGAAACATCACACATGCCATAAGCTCACCTCCTTTCCTGCTTGCTCATACCATTTTCAGTTCAGCTACCCTTTATCATGACACTGGAAAACAAGTGACCTCAAAAGCAACAACCCTGCTCTTACAGTCCCGTCTTACCATTTCTGTTCACTATCACACTTGCTTATTTCTGGGAAGAGCTACAGTTCTAGCAGCTCACTTTGCAGGAAAACAGCATCTGATCCTCCAGCATTGGCACCTGTTCTGCAAATTACTGCAGCAGGTGAGATGGCTCCTGCCTGACATAAAACCCAGAGCTGTAACAGAGTTCACAACCCGTAACACAGATGCAATGCAACTGAGGCACTTGTACAAACTGGGCATCACATCCATTGGTCTACACATGCTCAGTGCAGCTGCCCTGAAGCCAAGTTCCAGATAAAATCTTACAACTCCTGAGGAAGTGGTAGGTCCATCTTCACCCACAGATTCAGAGGACATGCTGCTGCACTAACTCACCAAAGCCTGAGCGGATGTCACTGTATCCATCATAAATCTCTCCTGCCTGTCATCAGTAGTAAAAAACAACTCTTCAGGGACTGATGGAACCTGAAACAGAAAACCCAGAAGTTGCAACCCAACACACAGTCAGTAACTTCCACCATTTCTGATAACAGGATAGTAAAATCTCACGACCCTGCCACCCACAAAAAAGAACCTCTAGCACTAAGGATCCTCTTGCCCTGAGGAGAACCTTTCCATAAAACTAAAGACTTATTTTGATCACAATAACATAAGCCACCTTCCTTTCCCTCCCCATATGGCATCTTTCACATTTCCAACAGGTTCCTGCTAAGTGGTTACCTTGCTTCCAACTGGAAGCACTAAAGGATTTTAAAAGTCCATCACACACCATCCCTCTATTGGACAATAAATTCCCCAGTAATTCAAGGCTGACAGCTGGCACACCATCTTTGTGACAAAAGCTTTCAGTTCTAATGGGAATCAGCTGTCAATTTTCTCACAAGGTTACAGATTAGTTAGTACAGAATGTGTTTCAGGTGCAATGAGAATTCCTGTTGGAAAAGAAGTGTTGCTTCACACAATTCCACTAAGGGAAAATAATTCTCCACTAAAATACAGTTATGCTTTAAACTCCACACTAGTCTAAAAAAACTGCATCAAAACAACAAACTGCTGTTTTGAATTGTTTTAATTCATTTCAATACCACTTTGTATTGAGTTCTGGACCCTGCTTTTTCTTCAGAGAAGAGCTGCATGCACACAGGAGACTGTACCTGAAAAAGCCAACCCAGAACTGCAAGGATCAGCAGCTTGTTCAGGAAACTCATCTCCTTGTCTTCAGAAAGGACCATTAACCTGCCATGTGGCAGAAGCAGCAAGAGAGAGTGTTAGTTTTCAGCAGCTCAATTTTCGTTAAGGAAAACATTCCCAAACCACTGACTTACCAATTACACTATCTATCACCATGTACACATTCCTTGCATGTCTGCCTAAAGAGAGAGCAAGCTCTGCTTTTTTGTATGTACCTGCATAACATCCTGTCTAAAGTTTACACTAGACAAGCCATTCTCTAGAATGTGCTTCAAATTTTCCTCATGTCTATAGGAAAGAAAACTAGAAAATTATTTAGGCATTGGAAACCTTGTAGGTTTAAGGTCAAAATTCAAGGTTTAAAACTCACAGCTGCAGATATACAGTGATCAAGTGGGGATTTAAAGACTTTTATTTACTTAATGAAAAAACATATATTTGAATCAAGTATTAATCCCCAAGTTTAGGCTGTGCTCTCTTTGCAGCCTTATCTTTATGTAAGATAAAGATATCTTTATGTAACATAAAAAGTATGCATGATCTGCACCACAAAAAAAAAAAGTGCTTTAGTGTTTTTTATAAGAATCTCAAACCAGTGCCAGCATGCATTCTCTAATATCAGGTACTTCAACTAAATAATCAAACACTCACAGAAACATTCTTTATAGATACAGTTTCCCAGGCTCTTACCTGTATACCTGCAGCAAGAGGCCAAATACTTTCCTGTAATAATCAAGGAAAGGAGCAATATGATCCACAAGGGAAAGGTACTCCACAATCCAAGGAATAGTGAGGATAGAACGTTGATCCCGAATAGATTGTCTCAGAAGCTTTAATATATCCAGTACAGGCAGGGTCTTAAAGGACAAGAGAAGTTAAACCAGCAACTTGAAGTTATCTCCTGATACTTACTGAAAAACTTTTACCTATATCTTAACTTTTCTTTCTAGGATTTCATCTTCTGTACTGTTGACTTTTGGCTAATGAAAACACTTCTTTGCACATGCCCAGAGGTAAAAACCACACGATGACTGCAACCAAAGGTCCCACTGGGACTTTGAAAAGCAAGGCTAAAGGCCTGACTATGTACAAAGTGGAGTCAAGGTCTAATGCTTCCATTCAGTATGACACACTGCTGGGTGCAAAACTAACACAATCAGCCCTGGTAACTGGATTTTACACTATAAATACAAGTTGTCTTCGGTAGGTGAAAGTTTTGATATGACAGACCCAGATTTGCAGAAATAACAGAAGACTGAGTACCTTACCACTGGTGCATTGCTCCCTCTTTTCAAGGTTACACAAATCCTTTTTTCCTTTGTTCCCAACCCCAGAATATGCAGCAGGGACACAGAACCAGGTAACATCCTCCCAGGAACCACTGGCTCACTTTGAAAGTGCATGACTACTCACAACCCTCCCTGGACTAGAAAAACTGCCCGTCAGGCCAAAGGCAAAGCTCAGTTCCTTACTTGGTTTCTCAGCGCTAATGCAGAATCCTGCAAGTCTCTTGTTGGCTGCTCTGCAGTGCGATAGGGCAGGAAAACAAGAAACCCCAGGAACTTGGCCAGGAGTCGTAGACTCAACAGGGCCACGGTGAAACGCTTCTTTTCATCCTAAAATGAAGAAAAGCAAGCTGAGGCACTGCTACCCTACACTGGCAAAGCAAGGCCTACACTAAACTTCCACTCCCTTCATGTGAAAGGGCCACATAGCTTCATCACTGGTTTTAATAAAGGGAGGTTTCCAAAATACATATTTATCTAGCATTTTCAATTACTTCTGTCTCCATTGCTTCACTTCTTCACAAGAAGGAATTATTGACGAGCTTTCGAAAACAAGCAGCTACCTAGTCACATCTTCATATTAAGAACTTTGGAGTCAATGAGAGGCAGAGCTGATCTCACATTGCCTCCTTTATACCACTACCACCCTGCAAGTCCCCATGAACCTTTGGTTGCTACTTTGCTAACAGACTATAAGCTGTGACACCTCTGGTAAGTATGGCTGAGTGAAGAAACACCTGAACACCTATGAACAGGGATGACCACAAATTCATTGTAACAAAAATCTTTCTACATGGAGAAGTAACAAGGAACTCTCTGCAATGAGGTGCAACAACTGGACTTGGTTATTTCATTGATCTAACACAGGATATAACAACCTAAAGAGGAGACTTTCACAACTATTGCACACTCATTACAGTTTTATGAAGCACCCTGAAGCATGCAAGTAAGTGGCAAGGGGCTCAGACAAATAAGCAGATTGCAGAGCTATGACAAAACCAAATGAAGAAGCTCTTGTCCTACAAATACAGTTGTGGAAGCTCCAAGCAACTCAACAGTCAAGTCAGTAATTGTTTGACTTGCTGGAACAGCTCAAATTCCTGACAGATGTGTTTGCACAAAACAAGCCTACCTGTTCATCTATATCTGCTTCCCCATCACTGTGCTCATGATCCACCAAAGTAAGGCCATTCAGTTCAAGTATCTTCAGGCACAGACTATCCATCAGGTGCTGATTGAACTGGTAACTTCAGCAAAAGATGATGATGAGTCAGACTGGGCTGCAAACAGCAGTAAAACCTCAACTAACACACTGCAAAATTTTAAGCTTGTCTCATGAGTTGTAACAAGCATGAGCAGACATCCAGTGTAACAGACTGACAGACAAGAAAGCACAAGAGAAGACTAGGACTGGCTGACCACCTTCATTTCCACTCTTCCTTTGTACTTTTTCAGAGATGCTATTTAACCAGTCTCAGCAAAAGGATAATAAAATTGATCTGCCAAAGGAGGAATCTATAAAACAGCTGAATGTGAGATTAAAGTTTCCCATGGATCACAATTCCCCCATGCTGTGAATTGTGAAAACCCCATTGAACAAAAACACGAACCTGGCTTCATCCTGTACACCTTGGCTTCACACACTATCACACAAGAAGTACTTGTTTAGTCCAGTGTCCTTGCTAGGTAGCACTGCATGCCTTGGCACTGGGAAATGCTGACAGCTCCAAGAAAATATTATGGGTTTATAGAAGAAAAATCACTACTATTTGGTCTAGTCCAAATATTTCTGGATAACTCCCTGCTGCAAGAGAAACATGCCTGGTGCTTCCATTGCCCACACATTTCACAGAGGGAACAGCAAGCACAGGCCACTCACCTTCCTGCACTGAGAATGAAGTCCCTGAAGAATTGTTGGCACCCTGGGAATGAAGGGGGTGGACAAGGTCCTCTGATGCTCTGAGGAACAACAAATCTTTCCTGCAGCCTCTTCAGACGGCTCAGATTATCAGAACCCAGCATATTAAGGACATCCTGATCTGGAGTGTCTCCCCAGCTTGCACCACCACCGACAGGACCTTTGCACATCTTCAGGAGACAGAAAGAGCAGAGAGGTGCAATATTTGTAACAAGGCATCATTTCACTTCATCTCTCACCCAGCATATTATTCCTTCCTTACAAGACTGCTTTGGGAGTAATCCAAGCATGATCTTTCCTGGTGCCCACATACAGAACAACTCTTCCCCACGCCAAAACATGCTACCCACCTTGGCCATGAACAGCCTAGAGGTCTTGTGAGACAGAATTCCAAACCTACGCATCTAACTAGGGCATATCTAGCAGGCTACATGTGGATGTGGGGAGAGAATACCTATCACTCTCACGATCTTCATGAACCACTCAGTAGGATCTTTAGCTCAGTCTCCACAGCCCATGATGATTTACTACGCATTCCCAGACCAGGTTGTCCTGGAACTTCCAGAGAGTTAAATAAAATTAAAAAATTAATGCCCTGCTGCCTCAAACACACAGATACAACTCAAGACTCAAAGAATTACAGAACTGCAGATCTGTTCAGAAGGGGCCTCTTGGATCATCTAATCCAACCCTCTTGTTCAGTCAGGGTCAGCCTGTTGATGGGTCAGTGAATACTACAGAGAAAAATCTGGCTCTCTCTTCTTCATTCCCTCCCAGCAGGTATTTATAACACAGTGCTAAGACAACCTGGAGCCTTCTCTTCTCCACGCTGAATACTCACAGTTCTCAGCTTCTTCTCATACAAAAAAATGCTCTGGTCCCTTAATCATTTATGTGGCCCTGAGCTGGACTTGCTCTAGTAAGTCTGTATCTTTTTTTTTCTTGTGCTGGTGAGCCCAAGTCTGGACACAGCACTCCAGACATCACCTAGCAAGTGCTGAGCAATGGGAAAAGTTGACTGCATACCCCTACATCTAAGTCATGTTAGTTTTAATGAAAGATCATAATAAAAAGCAGCATTTAAGAAAGTTTATCAAGTGAGCACGTACTAGGCCTATTTATTCCAAACAGAGCATCCTTGCCTCCCCAAGGGAACATCTTGTTAAACTTCTCTACCTTTAAATTATCAGGCCTTGACACAAGTCCTCGGTCTCGATTCATTTCTGCAAGAGCATCATAATATACACAAGATTCTGCACATCACTTTCCAGTCAGACACATTGGATCCATTGAAGAAACCCAGTTATTTGGTTAGAACTTTGGCTACCCTGGTGAAATCCTGCAGTCTTCATTAAGAAGGCACAGATATAAAGGAGAAATACAGCACCTAGGACTAATTAAATCCTATTAATGCAACCAAGTTCATCTTACCTCTTTCCCACAACTTCCATGAACACACTCATACAGTCATACACTGATGCAAACTCAGACTTGACACTCGAGGAATGTACAACATTCCAACAGCTTGCAACTTCCTGGCAATGTGTGTGGGCTAATACTCAAGGAGAGGTTTTCTGTCTGTTTTGCTCTCCAAATGGAACCCACCAATAATCCAGGCATCTCCAAAGAATATAGTGAATATCTATACTTCAATCAGATGCATCTTCTTCTCTATTTCTTTAGTTACAATGAAGTTAGATGATGCTTGAAATAGGTCAAAAAAACCTCTTTAAATTACAACAGCAATACTGTACCATAACCAGTCTATTGCAGTGTTACACAGAACCAGAGGTTTTTTGCACTCATGCTGCTAACAAACATAAGTGGGAACCTCTTCACTTGACAAAAGTCAAAATATATCCTTAAAATTTCCAGAAACTATAACTGCACTAAAATTATAAGGTAGAAGTAAAAAGCCATGAAGAATGAATGCTTACAGCTCATGATGTGCTCAGTTTGCCTTATTCCTGATTTAAACAGAGTTCATCAGTAACTTATCACTGATTATTTCTGAAAAAGGAAAGAAATTCCCATCCTGAAAATTTGTCTCTCCCAAAAAAGTTTCAATAGGAAAATTTCGAAGAAGCTTACAAGACACAGTTTGTTTTCTCAGGCCACGGAAGGATCAAATCAGCTTTGATGTATACATCATTAAACAACTCAAGTCATTTACCTGGATAAGCTGTTTCTGAAAGAGCCTGGCAAAATGGCTGTGATTGCAGGTTGCAGATAGGTGAGCCATCATGGCCCTGTGAAGGAGAACATTACAAAATTCTGACGGGAACTTTGTCATATAAAAAATGGTGTTCTAACCTCAAACTATATTAAAAGCATAAAATATCTACTTTTAAGAACGCAATCTCCAAAGGCCATTGTAAAAAAGCAATATCTTTATAACTTTCCCAAGCACTGATCCCCACCTGCTGCTGGCATGGAAACAAAAATTCTCCCTGAGCACCTGCAGAGTAAATACAGCTCTAGAGATAAAAAGAATCTCTTCCTTTCCTGCAGTAATGCTGTTATTTAGAAAAAAGAATAAACTCATTCAGCTCCCACTCTTCCCTATCCAGAACAGTAAGTTGAGAGTTCACACATATGGAAGTAAGAAAACAGCAATAGTGCTGCTTCTGATGCCCCAAGAAAAAGAAAATTTCCCAGTTTAAGCCTCAGCCTTGTTTCGCTCTTGTGGTGAAAAGCCACCTACATACATGTAACTTGAGTAGGCTGGTGGTTGAGACTAACACAGAAACCCACAAGGCAACTGCTTTCAATGCTATAATAGTTTCTTTATATATACTGTATTTTGATAAAGCAGTAAGTGAATAAAACAGTCTGCTTTCCACAGAAAGAAACACAGTTGTCTTGTTTTTAAAGCCAATGCACTGGACCCCCCTGAAGTAATTAGAAGAGCTAACAGCTTCTGAACATATAACACACTTCTCCTCACTTAGGAGGAGTGAGACATCGGAAACATGACATGCACACACAAGTGTACACAATAACAGTGTTCCGACCACAGTACACTGGTTTTGAGGGTAGCTCTCTCCGTGATTGTGAAAGTGAAAGAGCAACATCAAGACTGATCAAATTAGGCCCTCACCACTTATGGCTTGTTTCTTTAATGGTACTTTTAAATTCAGAAGCAAGTGTACATGGCAGTCTCTTCCAAGCAGCACACAGCCCCCTACAGATTAACGCAGAAGACCAGGGAGAACATGGAACTAAGGATGCCAAGTGCAATATGCTGCACCAGCAATTCAGCTACATTAAAGAGCTAGCTGAAGTTGCATAAGACTCCTACCTGATCTTGTTGCCCAGAACTCTTTCAAAGTCCCAGCCAGTTTTCTCATGGTTATCCTCCCATTCACGCAGAAGTTCATAAAATATATCCCTGTGAATCAAGATATTTAAGGGAATGAATGCCCACTCTTCAAAATTTGAAGCAACAACTGAATATTCAATTGCTCCAAAGCTCCCCAGCAAGAATCTACCTCAGATTAAATAACTCCAGCCTCCAAGCATTCAGATACCTTTGAAAAACTCATAAATGTTAGCAGTACTTCAGTGAGTTTCCATTTTCCATGTCTTTGACAGCAAGTCCTTAAGCTTGTTATGCCCAATCTATGATGGAATGACCGAAACAGCCACTACCAGACAGACATAGTGAAGACTGAAAGGCAGGAAAGAATAAGCCACATGAAATAACACCTATGAGAAAAAAAAACGACCAAGACAACTCATCATTCTGCCCTCACCCTGTCGCTGCAAGCACGGAGGGAGGTGGCAGGAAGAATAAAAGCATGCCAGATGCATATGCAGAAGCAATCCAGTAGGGTGACACACTGTACTCACATTATTAGAAGTCTCAATAACTCCTGAAGAATTAGGCTGTTCTTCTCTGAAGACATTAACCATTTAGCTTGTGCAGTCAATATGGACAAAGCCTTTTTTTTTTTTAATTAGAGTGAAAATTTCAAGATTTTTTTTCTACAGCATGTAGCATACATGAGACATTCTTAACACCCTTTGTCCACAATCATGCAAAGGTTATACCCTGTGAGCATCCAGGAACAGTAGAAGAAACTTACCTTTGTTTCTTAAATATGTGAAATGCTCTGTCACTGGGAAAGTTAGAGCGATTATCAGTTTCTGGCTGAAAAGAAACAGACTGTACAGAGCATGGCAGCAGGAGAGACACCTGTTAAAAATATAAAGGCAGCCATTAAACTAATGTAAGTCTCTAAACAATCTAAGACCCAGAGAATAGCAGGGAAAAGGCATGATGAGGAAACAAATTATCACTAGCCAAGTTGTTCAGATACTCTACTTCCTAATTGCTACCTGCTAGCAAACACCAACAGTTTTACAATCTACATTAGGCTACAGAGGCAGAATCATTCAACATTAGGAGACAAAGTATCTCCTTAAATCTCTGCTGAACACATTACAACCAGTACTGATACAGTGTGGAAAGACCCACAAACAGTTGAAATGTACCTTCAATACAGGGCTTGAGAAAATTCAGGATCCTGGCTGGCAATTTCTGTTACCCTACTCTCTCCAATTAAAAAACCTGATGTTCGAGCAACAAGACTTTTATTTACAACTTTAACAACTTTAAAGCTCCGTTACTGACATGTCCCAGTCTCAGTACACTGTCAAGAGTCATTTCCATTTTCAAAAGATGGAAGAAATGAGATACAAAATACATTCCTATCATCCAGCTTTAGTTCCTTAACCCAGCTGATCACACAAGGGAACTATTTTTCCCAATGTGAATTGCCTCCTCTGAAATGTTGTTTGCCTAAAAGGAGTCTATATATATGAAAGAAATCCACATCTTTGAAACTACTTTCTGACATGGCACCTAACCAGTCATTCTCCTGGGATCCATGTTTATTAGATGAGAATTTCAAAAGCACAACTTGACCCTATCAAAACCTCTGGCTGAGGCCCGGGCCTGGAACACAATGCAAGGCTAGCCAGCAGTGATTCACAGCTAACAATCACCGGACCCACCAACTCATTCACCCACTGGCAAGAAAAAAAAGTAGCTTTTACACGGTTTCTAGAGACACACAACAGGATGAAGTAGAAGCAATGAGATTTAACATCAAAGCTATTGCAAATAAAAGAACAACAACACAAAGGCTTGAAGCAATGTCACTTGGGGTCTGCCGATTTTTACCTTGGCTGTGCTGCTTTCATAAGCCTGCCTGAGCCTCTTGTGCAAGGTGGGAGAAAAAGATGCAATCCGCTCATTTTCGGCCAAAAGCTTCAGCATCCCCTTTTCTAAATGGGAAATAATTCTGCCAAGACAAGAGGGATAAAACTCAGACAGACAAAAACAACACATGATCAGATCTAAAGAAATGCTTATGCTTATGTTTTATGAGGTTGCCAAGTAAAGAGTTCTAAACTCCATGTACCCAGCATGAAATCCTACTGGTATCTGTATTCACTATCATTCTTATCTCATGACTTTCCTGTCCTTGCACAATTACAACAAAGTTCAGTGGGCAGATCAGTGCAAGGAAACTCACAGACATCCAAATCCAGGTCAAGTTGTATGTTTTGAAGGAAAATTAACAACTCTGCTTGTAACTGGTAAACTTCTAAAACCCAAGCACACTTGCTTAATCCCACACACAACTGCAGACACAAGCAGACAAAAAAAGAATTCAACTCACTCGTATTGATAGTCCAAGACTCGAACAGCAAAATAAACACAGTTGTGCACACTTTCAAAATGCTGTCTCTCTGACACATCTAAGGGGAAAAGAAGAAACGTGAGACAACAGTACCTATTACCATTTATAAACTAAAGGACCAACAATTAGCTTTTAAGGAAAGTAGGAACTGACATATCAAAAAATAATCTTCCAGACTCCTATTCAATTTTCAGAAGCTCCCATTCCCTATCCTTCCTGTACTAAAGGCAATTGAATTCTTTAATGCTGTATGGGAAAGAAAAGATTCTTCATCAATGTTCTGAACAACAGTAAGCAAATCCAAGACAAAAAAAAAGTAAACCAACTACAAACAATCATAACCTGGTGTTCCCATAGCTGAAGATTTTGTGTTCCTAATCTCAGCCCTAAGAGTCAATGAGTACCAAAACAAAGGTCAATCAAATTGAGGCATGTGGGGTGGGAGAGGGTGTGATGGGTCTCATCCTAAAGCCATTCTTTTGATTGGAATATCCACATCAAAATACTAATTGCATCAAGCTTAAGGCTGAATTTGCCAAAAACTAAATGCAACAATATGGCTGGATCCTGTGCACTCAGATCCCAAACTTAAGCTTCATGAACACATTTAGTAAGTTGCAGGATCAATGGAGAAGCAACTTGAGCACATCTATTTTTCTCTTTAAAAGTCAGTGTTAGGAAGAAGCTACAGCAAATCTCACACAATAGCAGAAATCTAGATTCAAACAGCATCTAACAACCCCACTCTATCACACTGTGGAAGCACTTCCCATACATGCATGTCTTTTGTCAGCATCTCAGATAAGTCCCACAGTGGCAATAAGGCATTTTTATCTAATTTAAGAGTCAGTGTCCAAGCTAGTGGACAACACATTATCATTCTATGGAAGCACTGTTCTTTCTCTTCATTACTACTGCATACCTCTATTTCTTTCAATGATTTCAGGGTCACTATCCCCATCTTCTGCAGCAGAAGTGCCTTTAGATGTCAACAGCTGCAGAACAAAAAACAGCTCCAGAAAAATATTTGGCACCAGGTTTTCTGGAAGGGAGTGAATGAGATGTTTAAGGTGGATTATTCAATACTGTCCTGCTTTAATATTCAAAGGTAAAAATATAGATTCCTGTTCTGTGGTAGTCAGCAAAGAACTCCCTCCCCACAACACAATCACAGTGTAGACCAGCATGGGAAAGATGTGTTAGGGAATAGCCTGGTTTCAGATGGGACATACAAGTTCAGTCTACTGCAGCTCAGAGTACTGCATCAAGCTCGCCTCCTTCCCTAAACTTTACCAAGTATTCATTTATTTTAATAACTGTGTTGGCTTAGTTTATGTTTCCAGATGTCATTTGTTTGTACACTATAACTATCCCACAACTTCTACTTCCCATCTATCTCCCTCTCACAACGCACACCCAAGTTCAAAGCTCAAAGAAAGGTCAGTCTCACATCTTCTGTGTCCTCACCTGCTATGCACGATGAATAGAGCTGTGCCAGACACTCCAACTGTTTCTTGCAGGAAACCTTAGCAGGATTTGCACAGGTCACAAGATGGCTTTCAGAAGGAAGGCTAGCACTGCGAGTGTAGCTAGGTTTAGTTGGAGTACCAGGATCAAAAGATATCCCTGCAGGAGAAGATGCCTGGTGCAGCAATTTGCATCTGAAATTCAAAAGCAGCAAGGTAACCATGTGAATTGGCTGAGGATGATCCAAAGCAGCCATGCAGCCAGAAGATGTCTTTCTCTTCCAGTGCAGCATGAAGGAAATCCTGCATTAACTAAACCATGTCATTTACACTGTCTAAAGCAGCTCTTAGCATGATAGTAATTTAAGTCATCTTTCTCTTAGTGAGAACAGCAATGAAATAAGAAAGGGAGCAGTAACAGCAACAATACAAACCAGAGGGTACAAGAAAGAAGCGAATGATTCACAGGAAACCACCGACAATAGAGAATACTCAACCACTCTCTCTGCCATTCCAGGGCAACCTGAGAGAGCCCTCCCCCATCCTCAGAAAATGAGGTGAGGTGGTGTAGAATAACCTTCAGAGTCCTGGCCATGTCCCCTCCTGGCTACTGCAAAAATTAACCCTGTCCTGGCTGGAACCAGGACACAAGGGAACGAAGAATCACTCCTTGCTCAAACTGTACCGTTCTTTCTTCAGCATCTCCCTCTCCTCTTGAAGGCTGTTGCTTATCACAGATGAGAGGTTTCCTTCCTGGACAGCAGTAAAGGCCTCAAGACTTGACCCAGCTGACAAGCGAGCAGCTGGAGACTGGCTGACAGGCGTGGAAGTGAAGCAAGTCTTTGGTTTCGAGAGGGGCCGCTCAGCACTCACGGGAGTTGGGTTGATTCGCCTCGATGGTTTGCTTTTGCTGAAAAAAAGAGAAGCAATTCCACTAAAATCAAGCTAAACAACAAAAAAAAATTAGGTCTCAAGACAGGTATGCGCACAACTCTTCCAGAGGAACCTAATGCTAAACCAGAATGGGTATTGAGTCAGGATACTGAATTTATGAACTGTACCTATAGCTATCAATTTTATTCTGTCACTGAAAAAAAAGTCATGAAGCTGTAGACTGATACAGCCTGCTGATCCTGCAGCAAAATTAATTACCAAATATCAAACCATCTAACAGATAACACAGTGCCACACAACCCTTTCAAATGTTTCTAATTTGAAAGGATAGGGTATGCCTCGTTTTAGTAAGAAACTGCTAGTGGATTAGTTTCTAACATGACCAGGAGAAAAAAAAACAAACAAAAAAAAACCAAAATCAAGCAAGTTGCCATTGTCTATCAGTAAGAGTCTAGGCTCCCAAGTTACATTAAGCACTTTAAGCTCAGGGAAACCCATCCTTCCTGCATAAAACACTTGGATTTGTCCCTCAGGAAGAGGCTTGGCAAAGTAGTAAAAAACACTAAAAAACTGGAAATGGATACAGAAACATAAAGTATGAAGGAAATGCTGGTTGCTACATATTAACTGCTATGGTGTTCTCAAAATCACTGTAATATTGACTTCCAAAGACTCATGACCTCTTTCCTCCTTCTTTTTCTTAGTTGAGCATTAATGCAATTGTGGAAGAGAGACTTGCTGTCTCTGCTGGAAACACACCTTATCTCCCGTGGCCAAAGCGTCATCTAGAGCATCACCCAGAGCCAGTGTGTGGATTTGCTGTACAGACTCACACATCTAATAATTCTCAGCTGAAACTTTGCATGTCCAACTACAAAGTCCCACTTTCAGAGACCAATGACTGACATACGGAGCAAACATGCTGATACAAAGGCTTTATATTTGGTAATGAGGATTTTAAAGAGTAAAAGAGAAAGATAAAAGGACTGAGACAACCACAACACAAACAGCTGCCCAGAAGCTGAGCCTAAGTCACCAAGGAGACCAGGGCTTGCTGCAGACCAAGGAGAATACAGATAGCTATTTTGTCCACAATTACACAGCACAAATGAAGCTGCACACTAACATCTGCTACCAGAAGCCACAGAAGGTCAATCCAAGAGCTTTTCTGCTAGTATCAGTAAAGCTGAAGAGCCTTCCAGGACTGCTCTTCCTTACCAACTGCTATTCTGTTAAATGAGAAACGTGAAGAGCCAAGATAACACTGACTTGTTAGGACATGCAAGGACAGAGATGTGCTCAGCTTTGTATCAGCTGGAGTGTGCACTGGCAAGCTGCAGGCAGTATCACAAGCGAGAGGCTAAAGAAGTGTCTCAAGTGAGTCCACAGAGCGGAACCCTGACACCCTGGCAAGGCAATATTCCCCTCCCTACATGGTGACCAGAACAAAGCAGTTCTGACCAAGTTGCCCAAAAGCCAGGTACTGTGTATTACAGCCTCTTCTGCATCTGGACCCACACAACAGCTGGTCAAGGAGCAGCAACCTGCAGCACAATCCCAACGAGGCAGTGAGGCAGACTCGCTCTTACTTTGTCCAGCCAGAGGCAGCACCCATGGGCGGAAACTCCTCCAAGTTGTTAAGGTTTAGCTGGCTGGGTGGGGATCTGGCAGGAACAAGAGGCACTTCACTCCGCTTCCTTCTCCCTCCACTCCACGATCCGCTGTCACTCTTTCCATCCTCCTCTTCAGCAAGGGAACGCCCCAGGTCCCGAGCCACCTGCCGGCCAGAGGCACCGACCGAGCCGCTGCCTTTCCTCCGGCCTCGTCTCACCGGCAGGGCTTCGGGCGTGGCCGTGAGGAAGCTGCCCAAGCTGGCCTTCTGAGATGAGCGCTTCTCACCGTGGTGGAGCACAGGGCTGTGCCCAAAGCTCGGGCTGCTGCTGGAGACCACACTGGGGAAATCACCACAAGGGCTAGACAGGTTCGACCCCGAAAAGGATGAGGAACCGCTGGATGCTGCAGCAGCAGGAGAAAAGCTGGTGTCTGTGGTGCAGGTGGTCATTGAAGTCCTGTGCGAAAAGAGCTGCACTCTGCTGCTGGTTGCATGGCCTGCCCTCCTTTCTGATCCTGTCCTTTGGCTCCCATGAGCCTTGGAATTAGGAGTCTTAGCAGGAGTAGGGGGTCCATTAGTCAGGATCTGGCTGGTCTGCTCCCTTAAAAAATTTAGCAGAAAAGGCACAAAATCTTTCTGAAGCAAACTAAGAGATACCAGCTTGTCATGGATGTGGTTCTCCTATGAGAGAAGTAGACAAAGAATTAATATAAAGATGCTACCTGATTTTTTCTGTCCACGTACCCAGACACATTTAAGTAGTAACTATAGGATTTCAGTATACAATAAAAACCAACATGACTTGTAAAAGTAGGTCGATGAAATTCAAGCAACTATTCAAGTGCTGATCACAGACCTGAAAATCAGCCTACACAGAAGCCATTTTGGCACAAGTTTTCAGATAGAGTCATTCACTTTGGTCTCTGACTGGAAAACAGTGAAACAGTTCCATGGAAACATCAGTAATACTCACTGAAGCTATGGCCAGGGAGGACTTGGAGCAACTGGCACTCCTAAGTTCAACATTTAAAAAACATTAATACTAAAAGCATCTAATTCTAACAGAAAAATCTAAAATTTACAAGGTCTCTGTGCCCTATTTTTCTGTGAATGCCACCTGCTCCCACAGAGGGGTGCTATAACAACAACCGTTTAAGCACCTGGAGTTCTGCAGCGCCAAATACAAGACCAAAGCTGCTCTTACATTTCAGTTAAATAATTTTGCTCCCTTGAGACCTCACAGAAGTCTAAACAGAGACTGCAACTTTAAGGTACATGAAGTTTATACTTGAGAAACTTAAACAAAAACCCACCACTGACTCAACACATTTGAAAACTAAGCAGGTGGTGGTGATCTTACAAGGACAAATCTAGACAGAAACAACTCCATGTTAAATGCGCAGTTTAAAGTTTGTTACCCTGAGTAAAAATTCTTTTGTTCCTAACACTGTGCCAGGTTTCTGTTTCCTTTCAATGGGATTCAGCAACATTTGCAACAACAGATGAAGTTCTCAAAGGGAGCAACTTTTTCCTCACTAATATTAAAAGCATTGCATACATACTCCTGTAAAGTTATATTCATAACCCTACTAGACGAAAAGTCAAGAAAGCAAGCAAACATTATTTCTTAAGGTGGTTTCTGCATAAAAGAAGACAGTGAAAGCATGCCCATAACTGGACTCACACAATCCTCAATACCAATATGAAAATTCATATTTGAAAGTGTGAGACCAGTTCAGTTCCTTGGAGAAGTGTGAGATTCTGATACAACCTGGATAACAAGCCAAGCAGGCAACAATCAGTGGAAAAGCACAGGTCAGAACACAACCCCTGTGACGTGTCAGAAGACCATCTCTAGCCCAAAACTGCCATGAGACCCAGAGCAAGCCTAGCATGTCCTTCCTCTGGGATTAGCACGGGGCACAAAGATGATTACACTCTGTGATATGCATAAGGTTGGGTAGTTTCTCAAACTTTTCAGAGCACAACCTGTTTTCACTCATCTTTCTCTGTCCGAGTCACCTGAGATTTGGTTCCTCCACAGCTGGGTAACAGCAACCTGTCAATAGCTGCCATCCTTCTACTTGCTTTCTCATATTGAAGCAACTGCGCTGCTCCCAACTGCGAAAGGCAGCAAGAAATTCCCTTGCAAGGGCAAACTTTTTGACCTCCCCACCCCTCACCTACACAGTGCTAGCTGAGCTGCCAGGATCTCAAACTTCATAACATTCACAGGTCTGCTTCTGCAAGCCACAGCTGAAGAAATACCACACAATATAAAGTGCTGGTCTATTCTTCCCACACGTTTAGGATGATGGCAACACCCAACTAACTCGTGTGGGCAACATCAGTGATTTTTGATTTTAATAGTAGGTAACACTCTGCAAGGGGCTCAGGCAGAAGATGCTTTAAGAACAAATAGTTTCTCTGTGGTTTTTTTCTGTGTGAAATATAAGTACTTCTAATCCATCTACAGTTCCAAACGTTTTTATTTCCAGAGGAACCCAAATCGTTCGTTTCAAAACTCAGCCAACAACCACCCTCTCCCAGCCCGCACAGATCCTCCTCAACGTCCAGGCGGGACGAGCATCCAGCCGGGAGGCGCGCTGGCGCCTGCACAGAGCCACCACCAAGCCCTGGGTGCTGGCAGCCTCATCCTTCCCTCACCGCTGCCTTCCCCGACAGAGACACGGGGAGCGTCACCCCTCGGGTCACCGCGTTCCCTCAGGGCACCAGCTGCGCTGCGCTCTGCGCTGGCACACGGCAGCCCGGGCTCCCGGCGCTTCCCGCGCCAGCGGCCGCCCCGCCCCGGAGCCAGAGACGCCCCGGCGCCAGCGGCGCT